>VZUI01002714.1:0-103264 GCA_013401135.1 Cettia cetti
GTCCAAGTGAGGTGCTCTCCCTGAAGCAGTGATCCCGTAGAAAGGTCTGGTAGCTCCGGTCCTCTGGGAATCCAGTAGGTGAGGGCTCCCTGTACTGTCCCAAATCCCAGTTTATATCGAGGTGAGAATGCTTGGCTCATCCCCCTGGGCGGAGCATCTCACAATGGGATGGGAGGTCCTTGATGGCCCATTAAAGAGAGATAGCTCCCAGAGGGAGTTATCTATGAGTCATGGGCAAGGCATTGATGGGCCATTAACAGAAAATAGCTCAGGGGGTTTGGGAAGAGCACTGCTCCAACAATTGGATTTATCAGTTCATGAAGATAGTGATAGAATACATTCCACACCATAACCCAGGACAACTGTTCATTCTAACTCTTGACTTGTATGTTATGTAAAGATGAAAAAGCAATCATCATTGAATATTAGAAGGTTTTTTCAACCCTTATTTAACAATTTGTTTCATCTGGTGAGTCTATAACATATGACAGAAGAAATTTGACAGTCAACTCAGCAAGATACCTCAAATTTGGCCTAGTACTCAAGGCATAATTCCTTTCATCTTTCCTGAAGCTGATGCATGTATTGTATTTTTCATGTTAAATTCTGGCTGACTGTTTACCCCCTGATATCCCTGCCTTTGTTATTACAAGGGCTCCAGGAGAGGCCCCTAGGGAAAAAGCAGTCGCAAAATTTCTCTTGTGGATATCTTTTTTAATTTTCCCAAACTCCCGCTACTGTAGATGATATTGGTTAAATACAAGAAAAAACCCATTCAATCTGCTCCCCAGATAAACATAAACAAACCCCAGTATCAATTTGTTCTCTGCTGTAACACTGTCAAGATAAACACACAGTTGAAATAAGGCAATTAACAATGCTCAAAATTACAGAGAAAATGTTTATCTTAATCAGAAAATGCATGCATTTCCACCAAATACCTAATTTACACCTTATTCCGGAAGCTGTACTCACCAAAGGAACTAGGCTGAATTGGTGAATATCAATGAGGAGTCTGTTTATTTTTAGGGGGGCATGGGGGGAAGATACCCTGGTATCTGGTGTGAGTGTCGTAGTGTAACTGCTTTGGCTTTAGGAAGAACTGCAGAATCTGATGCTGACTCCACTGATTTAGGACACATATTTTTTAGTCTTTCTGTCTCAATTAATGCAAGCTGTTTAAGGGATGATGCTAATACCAGGATGATTTTTCTAAGGATTATGTTTAGTTAGACTATCATAGCAAGACTAAAAAAATCTTGTAACACCAGGAACTTTGGGGTGATAAATTTGAAATGGGTCATTCCTCCGTTTGCCCCACGAGGCAATGCAGCTCAGAGGGATGATGCTAGAGCTCTACCTTTCACTGAAATTTGATTGTGTTAAATTTTGCATGGAGCTTATCCAATCCCTTGATACTTTAATAGAAGTAGTTAATAGCTATTCCACTTACCAGAAAATCTGGGCATACTGAAAATAATCAAATATATTAAAAGAATTTTTACAGAAGAAGGACTTCAATTTTCTATTCTAAGTTATTGCTTATCAGTGACGTTGCTGATAATTGCTATACCTCCAGGTGTCAAGTAATTTCTTCTTGAAAAAGGAATGTTGGAAACCACTGCGTATTGTTTAGCAAATGCGCAGCAGACCAGTCTTCAAAAACTGAGTTTTCATACAGTTCTAACCTTATTGTAGTACCTTTTGATTTAAGTTTTATTGATGGGTGAACAACTGAATGATTATCATCTTATTGTTATAATTCCTGTCTTCTCTATTTTGTTTCTATCATTAAATCTCAAATCAATTTGGAGTGGAAGTTAGTATTATTATTACTGCTACCCAGAAGGAAAGTGACTTGCCCCGCATACAGGGGCTGAATCAGAAATGGATGGGTAAGTGCATCAAATAATTATAGGTTTGGTTGTCTACTGGGACAAGGTGTCTCCTGTGCACAAGAGAGTGCAGAGGGGAAAATCCTATTTGTTTCATCTTAATTATGCCATAGGTTAGATCATTACTTAAGAAAAAAAGAAGCCGTGGTCTGATTCAACAGCATATACATAAATACAGAGTTTTGTTTTACATATAGAGTGACTACAAGCTTGGCATTATTAAGAATTTAGTTATGGTGGTTTTATGCACCTATGCTGTGCATCTGCCACAATCTACCAGTATTTTAACTGGGATGTTTTAAGAAATAACCAAAATACCCTTTTAATTATCTTAGGTTCTGATTGGATGTTTAGACTATAGTTAAAACAATATCCCAAATAATTATGAAGTTTATATCTTTACTATAGCAGACTTGAGTAAGTGGGACACTGTTCTGAAAATGCAGTTTTCTGAGTTAATTAAGTGAAAGAGAATTTATCCTTGCTTCTGCTCTTTGCTGATTTTCCTCTTGGTGAAATATTCAACAGCTCTCTATGAGAGCCACTCAAAGAACACTATGCCCCTTTGGCACAGACTAGTAAACAAGTCCCACAGAGCTTAGAAGATTATCAGCTGCTGAGGAAGCAGACGTTTGACTGTGAGCCTGTAGACATACTCAGCAGGGTGCATAAAACAGGGTAAAAATAATTGTGCCAATGTGTCTGGTAGAGAAATTCAAAATTCCAGCGAGTGAGAAAATAAACAAACATATGAGATGGAAAATTGCAGTAACATCAGAGTGAGGTGCTTTGTGGATGAGCTGTTTGAGAGTATATTTTTGCCATTTGCAAAATTTTGCAGAGAGGACCAAAAGAATTGTGTTGTGGATATATGACAGAAAAGAAAGAAAAGTATGGGAAGACTTGTAACTGAAAGTTAAAACTGAAAGTATTATTTAAAATTATTGTAGATGGTAGAGAGAAAACAAAATAATGACATTGCTCTTCAATATGTATGAAGCAACACAAAAGTCAGTGAACTGATTTATACATTTTATACCAGTACTTGTATTTATCCTCCCTAAACTCTAACCCCAGTATGAAAAGAATGACCTTATGTCAATTATAAATTGTGAGAGGAAAAAATTAATGAACTAAAAATAGTAAAGAAGTCACCTTGGATTTTTATGAGCCTTGAGAAGATGTGTTCCATAGCTTTTACCTCATATACTGCAAAAGGTGTGAGACTTCCCATGGCAGTGCCTTTGAACCTCTAAACTTTGCACTGGAGTAGGGAACTGTGGAGCATGTGTTGTGCTGGGATCTCAGCAGTTAAAAGCAGGCATTTGTGAGGCTGAGGTTCCCAGGACATGGGTGGTGCCAAGGAGAAAGGCGTGGAGGCAGCAGTGTTGTGGCAGTGCCATGCTGCCCTTGGCATGCCTTTTGCAGTTGCAGTGCCCCTGGAGCTGAAGGCTTTGTGGTTTTCTAAACCCTAACCCTAAGCATACCCTGACTCCTGAGCAGAGCGCTCAAGGCAGCCATTTGTGAGGTGGTGGTTCCAAGGAGAAAGGTGGGGAGGCAGCAATGTTGCAGCAGTGCCAGGCTCCCCTTGGTACCACTGCCTTGCAGCAGCTCTGCTTAGGGTTAGGGTTGAAAAAATACAAAGCTCAGAGTTCCAGGGGCACTGCAATTACAAAAGGCATGTCAATGGGAGCATGGCACTGCCACAACATTGTTCCCTCCACATCTTCCTCCTTGGCACCACCCATGTGCTGGCAATCTCGGCCTGACAAATGTCTTCTTTTACTTCTCTGCTGAGTATTAGGGTTGTGCCTTTATTTAGGGTTGAGAAAACGACAAAGTTTGGATCTCCAAGGACAATGCAAGCAGTATGCAACAGAAGAGACTGATTTTTGAGTTCTTCATGCTATTTCAATACTACTCACAAAACCTAATCTATGGAATGTAGGAGCAAATAGTAGGTTGATCCAGTGAATTGTGGCCCAAGGACAACATTTGTGTAAAACCTCTGTGTGGGTCTGTCAGCATACTGTGATGGAATGTGAAGGCCAAAAAAAGGAGCAGGTACTCTGTGGAACAGTGTCATCCAGAGGGTGACTTGCAGGCACATCTGGAGTTATGCTGAGAAATTAAAGCAAGCAGATCTGGGCTTGCAGGCATCTTAAGTCCCTGTTTCAGTGGAATAGCATCCAACACAGTCTTAGAAAAGAGCCAGAGCACATATGGTGAGCCTCAATATGTATGTCTGCTCATTTCAGTTGTGAAAGAAACCCAGAGCAGAATGATGAGAAAATAAATATTATGTGAGGAAACTGTAAAATGAGAAGTCAGGTAATGTTTGAACAGCTTTGTTGCCTATTTTTACCTCATTCATACTCACTTCAGATTATCCGTTCAACACTGATGAATATTCCCACAGATTGTCCACAGATTGTTGTTGCTGTGAGTTGCTTGATTTCCTCTTTTTCACAAGGTGCCTTGTCTGTACTGGCAGCTACTCCTCCTGTAGCACTGCCTTAATGCATTCTTTGGTATCAGTGCATCCTTACATCCACAGGAAACAAATAATTGACCATATAATTTGTTTGGTTTTCTATTCTTCACAGATTTTCCCTCTTTTTGCATGTTGCAGCAAGTTTCCCTTTGCTTTTGGTGTCTACTAAGTCTTTCATTGACCAGAAAGAGATCAAATAAAAATACAAAAAAAAAAAAAACCTTCTGTATCACGCAAAATCCTCTTTTAGATTTTCTTCTCATTTGCAGTCAATTTTATATCATTTTTTTTCCTACAACATTCTAGAAAGCAATGCACAAACATATCTGAGCTTATTTGGATTTACTGGGATCACCAATACATGGCCATATGGACTTACTGAAGTGAGTCTGAGCGAGGATCACATGACAATTGAAATTGGAGCATCTTTTTCATGTAAAGGGTCTGAGACCTGTGACTGTTCAACCTGGAGAAAAGAAGGCTCAAGAGGGGACCCTTATCTGTGTGTATTCCCTTCTTGTGGAAGAAAATAAAAACAAGGAAATCAGGATCTTTTCAGCAGTGCCCAATGACAGGATAAGATTCAATGGCCATCAATGAAAAAATGTGAAATTCCATGTTAACACAAGAAAGAAGTTTTTACTCTGAGGATGACCAAGCACTGGTGCAGATTACCAGGAGGCAAACTGGACATTGTTCTGGGTAACCAGTTCTACATTTCCCTGCCTGAGTAGGGGAGTTAGATGATCTCAATAGGTCCCTTCCAGCCTGAACTATTCTATGAATCTGATTTTGTGTGGATCTTTTTTAGAATTTTTTCTAGTTAATACTTGCCTGAAAATCAAAGTAATATCATTATTCTGTAGTTATTAACAAGCAATCTTTCTCTCTTGTAGTCCTGAAATGTTCTAAGTCTTTTTCTCCTCTCCATTACATCATATTTAGAGTTACATGAGAATATTTTTCCAGAAAAATTCCATATTATCTTTGCATGAACATCTTTTTATTCAATGTAGACATCAAATGACAGAGTCATGGAGCACATTAATTTGTACTAGCAAAACTACTTTACAGTCCTGCACTAAGCTGGCTGTTCAAGTCCTTTCTGAAATAAACAATTGTCTGTAGAGGTTTCTCATGTCCACATTAACATGATAAAATAATGTAACATGTGTGTGGTCCCTTCCCTACTTGTATTCTTATATCTGTTAACTCTTAAGAGTTTTTGTTCTTAGGGATCTATATTGATGGGGAATTTTCTCTCTTTATTTCCACCTGTTTTACTAAAGAGAGTTTGAGTATGTTACCTTAATAGCAATAATTTATATGGGTATCATTTGAGAACGTGATACATCAAACAGAAGTAGAGCTATACACAGGACAGTGGCTGCCACTTTTGGTTTTCTGAGTGGTGCATAAAGTTTGCTACTACATTCTGATCTTCAGTTATACTGTACTTTAAAGGAATTTGCTTCTCAATATTTCTTATCATTATATTTTTAAATCAGAGAAATAGGACTCCATAAAAAGTATCTCAAATGCTCAAATAATATTCTGATTTTTGATTTCTGTATCAGATAATTTTATATATTTGTGAATCAAGTAATTGTACAGATGATTGATTGTCTGTAGTTCTGATTGTTTTAGGGTTTCACTCATTTCCCAGTGCACCCATTCTGTGCCCTCCATAACATTCCTGGGGGGGTGAATAAGGACTGTTTTGCACATTTCTTTGATCAAGAACTGGGGTTAACTCAGCTTTACACAGAATTTGAAAGAAAATCTGGATGGCTCTAGGGGGTTTTTTTGAGTATAGATTTCTATAGTAATTTCTTCATTTTATTAGAGATTATGTGTTTTCAGAACAATGAAGCATATGCTGGAAGAAAAAGGAGCTACTTATACCATATTTGCTATGTTCTTTCTAATATCAAAATAGCAGTTAATGAATTTGAGTAGTTGAATATTTGATGTGAAACTGGAGGTTTTGAAACTATTCAGGCTTTTGGAAACATTAATATTTACAGTTCCCTCTGTCCAAAGCAGAATAGCTTTAACATCAGTAGTTTCACTCCTTCATCTCCACAGCTTATTTACATGTCTTTGAAAGACATTTAAGAAAATTCCAGTTATCCCATGACTGAAATTTGAGATATGGCAGAAAGTAGCCCAGCTCAACTACATGCAATTCACACACACACAAAAATTATTTGCATGTATTACATGAATTTTGGTCTTTGGTATAATCACAGGTTGAAATATGAAACACGTGAAAGATCAGCATGAAATATTTTCACATGTCAAATAGAACATCAATGGAGAGTTATTTTCATGATCTTTAAAAAATGTCCACTGTCAGACTTTAACATGTTTTTATTTATCATATGAACTTAGAATAAATTGTATTTCTTAAAAAAAAAAAGAAAAAAAAGAAAAAAAAGAAAAAAACTCCAGTGATATTGTGTTGGTTGTTACATGTGTTGGAATTGTTCACTCGTGTTCTTGTTATCATGACACAGAAGCAAGACTCATTCTATGGGTCAGTATCCAGAAGGAAAAAGCATGAAGGAATCTGTTCCTTTATCTGATACAAGTGGGACAAGCTAAGCAGAGTATCACCAAATTGAATGGCAGTGACAACCACTGGTGGGGATAAGAAGAACTGGAGAGATTTAAATATTATATTAAACAATAAAAAGGAAAAGAAACATACAACTTTGGAAAAAAATTGAACAAGAAGTCAAGTTGTAACTTGATTTGAAATAAAAGATAAGAGTTTTAGAGTCTTTGAGCCTGTTGATTTATCTGAATTAGGTTTCCCACTTGCTTGGAACCATGTGGAAGAGTCAGTCATCTAAATGTATACTGTGGTGCAGTAGAGCAGATGTTTTATTCCAGTGTCCTAAGGCTCATGGGACTCAGCATGTGCAACTCTTGGCTTCCTGAATTAAGATAACAAGTCATCAGCTCATGGAGGGCTTTTCAGTACAGTCAGGCTTTCTGATATGGTCAGGGAAGATATATTCTGAGATACTGATCTACTTTTACACTTGGGTACCTAAAACTAAAAAAAAGTGGATTTAATCTAAATGAACTTATCCTATACTTCAAAAATATCTAAAGGATCTGTATTTCAAAACGAGACTTTGATCTTCACTGAAATGCGAATTTACATTAATAATATGTCATAAAATATATTTTCTATAAAAATGTGCAATTATATAGGTCTAATTTAAAAATGGAAACTTAAGGTTGTCTTCTTTCTTTCTTTCTGTTTTTCTTTCTCTTTTTTCCTTTCTTTTCTTTCTTTGTCAATAGTCCATCAATAAACATAGAATAACAAAAAGTTCACGATACAGTTTCATACTGAGTTCAGCTACACAGGACTCGATGCCAAGACCCTCCAGTATGGCTTGTACCTGAACATTGAATTAGATACAGAAATTTTCAGCAGGTTTCCTTCTGTGGTAAGGTTGTCCTCCTTTCCTTCACAGCATCTCTCTGCTAATATTCATTCTTTCCTTGTTTTTTTTCCTGATTCCCTTTTATTACTGTACTGAATGGTAATGCTATGAGAATGAAGTGTCTAAAACTTTGATTACTCAACAGTATTCATCAAAATAAAGCAGCACTGCAGTATGTGCCTATAGCGTTATTGTCAATGGCTGCTCCATTATAAATTTACTAAAGAAGAGAGTAAACAGTGTTTTCAGACAGTATTTTCACTATTTTCTTAAAGTGCTATATAAATGTCTTCATTTTTCATTTTTTCTGCCACAAAGAAAGAGAGATTAAATCTGAATCATATTTTTAAAAGGAAATTGATTAATCAGTAGTCTAGGTGTTTGCTTTTTTTTGTGACACCATTTGTTTTAGACTCTTCATTTGACACTGACTCTCTATATCTATTGAACTCGGAACATTTTGAATTCTACATAGACACCCTGTGTTCTCTAAATGCATCATTTCTGTTTGCAAATACTTTTCCCCCCCTACCTTGAATTGTTCTGCCTTTTTATTTTTATTGTTAAAGGAAGCCCAGGGAAGTGACAATGCAAATAGACCACTGTGCTTTGCAGATGAACACTGTGTCAGGACATGCCATCAGCTGTGGGGCTCTCAGCTGCCCATTCTTCTGCTGTACTTTACATTGACTGTACTGCTTTTCTTCATGGAGCTGTGAGAGAAGTGGATGGAAGGATGATTCTGGTTTTTCTTGAAAGTCTTTCCATCCATCAAAGGCATTATGAAGACACAGCATTGCAAAAATGATGGTACTTCTTTAGTCTTGCTCTGTATTTCTTAATGTGGTTCTAGAAAAAATTGTTCTGTTTATTTTTCTATGTTTCCAAACACAATTTCCAAATACAATGTCTATAGAATCAGGAATCAGCACTGTAGGTTCTCTCTCTGATACTTTGGTAGCCTATGGATTGGCAGCAATGGCTTGAATTTAACTTCCAAATTAAATAGTAAACTCTTCTTACTAGACAGAGAACTAGTGTCTACATCAGGAGTTAATTGTCCTAGTTACACTTTATAGTAAATGTAATCAATATCCTGTCTTTTCAGATGAAAGTGAATCTAAATAAAGTAATATGGGCTCTGTATCCAATGTCTCTTTCTCCTTATTGGGGTGAAGCAAGGTTAGCAAGCTACCTTATATGAAGGAAGTTAGAATTAAGTGAAGTGGATCCTACCAAATCTGTCAGCTCATTGTTTTTTTGTGGTGTTGTACACTTGCCTTGCATATTGCACTGCTGGTTTCAACAGAGGGTCCTACAGGTGATTATACAGAATAGTGTCCCTTTTGTGCAAAGAAAATCAAATGAAGGGAGAAGAAGGAATAGAAATGACTATGACTTGTGTCCTGACACAAAGTCAGTAAATAATATTCAGCTGTCATTTAGGTAATTAAATGAAATAACTGCCTGTCCAGAGAAAATATTAGTTAATTAGATTTTTGATGTCTTAATTAGATCCAAGACCTGTAGGAATAATCAAAGTGCATGGAATTTGCACAGTGTTGGCAAAACTCTGAGGTTTTGTTCACAGTATTCTACAATCACGTAAGCATGTACTCCCCTCTCAAGCACACGAGCTATATCAAGGTGAAAGCATTGCCTTCTGTGTACTTTGAAGAGCCAAGCTGCAGTGACAGAATTTTGAAATATGGAGAAAACTTCTGATTAAAACAAAAAGCTTTATAGGAGAGGTAATCTTCTTACCATTAATGACAAAAGTCCCTCTGAATAAAAGACTGTCCAGTACAATCAAGCATAATATCAGAAGAATAATGTATGTCTTGAGGCATATGGATATGGATAGAGAAATACTAAATGCATCCATACCTTGATATAGAACTGAAGAGAAGTGCTAAATACATTTGCATTTGACACTGTTAACTATCCTCAAGCAATATTTGCAAAAGCTTTTAAAAAGTGCTTGCATCAGGAGGGAAAATATGATGCCATCTGTTTACCTCACACAAGCACGTTGGTTTGTGGAAGCTACTTATTATGGATATTATAACTGACTTGACAAGCCAACACCTTTTTGTTTCTACAAATACTTGTGCTGAAGTTTGCACACACTCCACCAGACACAGAAGGGCTCTCTGAAAAGTGAACTCTGATCAAGAGCAAATGAATGCTGATCAAGAGCAAATGAAGAGAGCATGGAGTACTGGTCACTGTGCAATCTTCTTTCCTTACAGGTATAAAAGTGAATCTGTACTCTGTCTTCTTCATTTAGAATCATCTCAGTATGATTACAATGACTTTCAACTTTTTAGTTATCTTGCATGTTACACTTATTACTGACCATCACAGGTGTTGCTAAGATGCACAAGAGCAGAAATGTCATGGTGCAGAAACTGGGGGGTAAACAAGCTAAGAAACTTGATGCTTTGGCTGTATAGTGCTCTGAGGCCTCTGGCAGCAGGACATCTAGATGTGGAGCTGCATCAGCAGATTCAAAATTCATGTTTGTGAAAGAAAACTCACAAAGGAAGTGGCTACCTATCTGCCTGGAGTTTGTGAGCTATATATATGTTTTTATACGTTTTATCCGTTTTAAAATTTCAGCCAGAAAGATGTTCCAAGCTATCAGTAATTTTAAGGGTTGAGACTGAGGAAAGGCAAAACACCATGGAAAAAGCTGATTCCATAGAAAATGATCAAAGAAATGAGGAAAAGGTAACTGCAATACAGTGCCTTTAGTCACGCATTTTAAATGCATGTGAATATCTGAAGATGTGTATGGACTCACAGTAGAGAAAAGAGCAGAGAACTGAGCTGGATCCTGCTGGTATGGATCTGGCAGATCTCGTTTGTACTCCCTGTTGAGTTCCTCCAGCTGGGAATCACTGTGGTACAGAGCAGAAACAGAGGCAATCAGCTGTGCATATGAGGGAGAAAAGTTTTAAATTATGGGCAATTTTGTCTCTTCCCCCTCTATCCCCTTGCTATTTGGTCATGGCTGACAAAGGTATGAAACCCTTATAAAATATGTAGTAGTTGGGGGGAAGTTGAGAAATGAAACGAAGAGGGAATGAATCTTTTACCTTCCAGAGAGATTAGATTTCATTATGCTGAGACGTTTCTCCCATAAAGACTACAATTGTCATGCTGTACAATGAAAACCAGATTTTGACAGTTCCATCTGTAACACTCCACCATGCAAATGCTGGGCTGGGACTTACTGTGCCACAGGAAACAGGCCTGCATTTCGAGAGTGACTTTCCACTTTGTCTTTCTTGCTCACAGTTTTTTTTCTATTTCATTTATTAAGGAATAAAAAGAAGCTTCTATCTGCCATTGTTCAGCAAATACAATCTCGTCAAGTGCATCATCTTCAGCTTGATAGGATAGATTCAGGTGCTGAATTATATACCAAGTAATTGGAATGACCTAACAGAGAATGTGCCTGCATTTAATCTGAACTCAAATAACATGTAGGAAAGTAATAAACTAATCTCCAGATTTCCAGGTAAAGTCTCATTATCAGCATCCAACATCACCTTGATTGGGTTGCTCTCTGGGCATGAAATTCAATTTATTACTTTTCCTTTTAAATAACAAATCATTCTATTTGGCTTAGTCAGGGGTTTGTAAGTGAAAGATTTTGGGGCCTGTTTTGAAGAGACTGTGATTGTTTTACTATTCTATTACTTTTTGTGTTGTAGCATGGCATCATGACACAGGAAAATTGGTAATTTTTTTAAGGTTAGTTTTCCATGTTTCTATTGTCAGACTCTCTTTATACAGAAGATGTTCTCCTGAAACTCATCATACAATGATGTATTCTTGGCTATTCACAATACGTTTTGAGTATTATCAGTTTGAAATTTTCCTTAGATATTTTCTCAAGTTCAAAATTTTTCAATTTTCAAAGTTCAAAAGTATTCCTTCATTGTTGCTTTAGTACTGTAATTCAACATATGAGATTTGAGAACAGTTATTCAAAGATTTAGAAGGTGACTGTAGGCTGGATGAGAGCTTAAGGGCTTAGAAATGACCATACCTCTGTATTTTGTTTGTATTTGGAACTTTGCTTTAGTTGTCTTAGGGAGATCTTTTGCTGCAAAAGAGACCGAAATATGTCACTTAAGTGCATGCAAAATAAATTATTAGGGAACTTATCACATGCTTTTGTGTGGACAACTGTAGAACCTACAAATTGTCAAGATACAGTCTGATTTTTTTTTTTCCTCCTGATTTTTTGGTTTTGCTATAATTAGATGAGGTGCCAGAACAATGGACCAGAGCTCTGAGGATCCTGGAGAGATGTTTGCACTCGTTTGACTTCCATAATTTTCTCACCTCTTTATGTCTGGACAAGTTCTTGAAATGCTGTCAGGAAAAAAATTGTCCTTCTCTCTAAGTAACATAATCACCTGGCCATGCCACCCCAATCTGTTCTCTGCCAGCCATGACTGTGAGTGATAATTGCTTTTTTCTAATCTCCGGCTGCTAAAAATTAAGTGGAGCAAATTTTGCACAGACAAGAGGATCCTTGACAGACATGAGTCCCTAGAGCTCTAGACTATCAGCAAAACAGCTGTTTGAAACTAGAGATAGTGGCTAAACTTAAAATGTTTATATATGGCCTAGACAGTCCCAAGGTTGATTTGGAGTTTTATTAATATCTCAATTTAAAAGTGTATCTGGATTGAAGTTGAATATTCTGTTTTGAATGGAAGTTACAAAAATATGCAGGGTCAGTTTTTATAACTATGAGGCTGATTAAATGTGATTTACATTTTCATATATAAAAACTTATATATATATATATATGTGTGTGTGTGTGTGTGTGTGTGTGTATGGTTTATACCAGCAATTCTTTTTTTATACATTCAAAAACGCTTTCCAAAAAACTTAAACTTCTGAGTTCAAGATGTGGAAAAGAAGTCCTAAGTCACTGAGTCACTTTCAAGCATTGCAACTTGCTCTCCATGGCCATAACAGAAATCAACCTGCGCTCCTCTGGGGGAGTATAAAGCTCGTGTATGTGGTGGAAAAACAACGTAGTAACAGGAAGTGTGGATTCACTGGATACCTATACAGGGATTTATTTCCTATGCCTTATTTTTTTCTTCCTACACACTGGTAGTTTTCCCAAGCAAGCATTCTTAAGACTCCACAAGCTTGTTTGTGTTGAAATTTAACCTGATTCATCTTATATGTTTTCTCTAAGAAAATATTTACCTCATTTTTTTGTCTCAAAAGTGAAAACAGTGTCTTTCAGTGCTTCAGCAAGCAAACAACATTCTGAAGAATAACCTATTAAGACACAGAAGTATTTGAATGCTGTGCTGCCATACAGGACCTGTCAAAACCCTTAAATCAGTGATTCTACCCAGCAACACCCCTGCAGAGGGGCACCTGGAGTCAATTAGTTCAGATTAAGAGGAAAGAATAGATACAGGCTCTGCCCTTGCATAATAGATGAGATGAAGAGGGTTTATTTGGTTCTTTTTCCTTATAGCTGAAAAGAATAGTGGTTTCTTACATGTGTGACTAGGAACTGTCAAACCATGGTAATTATTTTATTTATTTAGGCTTGTAGGTTTCTATTGAGTTTAAGGGTCCTTTGGATGTGGAAAGCAGTGGAGAGAAGGGTGCTGCACTGACATTTTGCCACCAGTTTTGATTTTACCAAATGAGAGAATGCATGCAGTTTAAGACAGATGGCACTTCTTGACACCTGAAGTATAAAACTAACATAAAGGGCTTTTGGGGGCTCTGTGTGTGTCTGTTGAAGTTTGTGAAGTACAGTACATTAAGCTTGTTGCTGTTTGAAGGCTGTATCTCTAGTGCTTATAAAGGGATGGAAATCTGTGGCTCTGTTAATTTTTTGTCTGCCTAGTAATTTCTGAAATTTTCTAGTTGAAGAACTTTCTTTGTTATGACATTTGAATTTTGACAGATTTTGGGTTTCTTCTCCTTTTCATACAGAAGTGTTCAGTTCCTCTGTCAGTTCTGCAAATAGTGTAGGAAGAACCAATGTTAAATAATACTCCTACTTACAGCATAAATAATCTTCGTGTAAAAATTCTACCTGAGAAACCCTTAACATTAAAATATTAATCATACTGATATCAACATTTAGGTGTTCCCCAATTAATTGTGTTCCTAAAATGAGCAGAATTGTCTTTGCTTTGCATAGTTGCAAACTTCAAACTGAAATCTATTTTTTTCAATCCTATATTGCCAGATGTTGCAATATTTTGTTTACCAAGATGTTTAAAACTATGTCTAACAGAAAATGAGATGGACTGCTCCAAATAGGGTGAAAAGAAAGAACTGAAAAAGACCATAAATGCCAGGATTTGCATAAAATGTTGCTTTTACCAAATTATGTAATTTTTTTAATGTGCAATGCTTTCTTGATAAATCTTCACTTAATGGGGATGTTTGTGAGATTGCAAAAGCGCATTTTAAAATTTCTTTAAGAGTTTTTTATTTCTATTGGAACAATTAGGATTTATAAATTATTTTTTAAAAATCATTATCCTAAAGCATAGTCAAATCATGCTATTTTGAGTTAAAAGCACTCTAGTTTAGCTCAACCCATATTAGCATTAATATAAGATGAGATAGTGATTGAATATGTTAGTTTTCCCCAGTTTATAAGTTCAGTTCAGGGATACTTTTATTGTTATAATAATTGAAGTCATGTGAGAGATAGATGGAAAAGATCTTAGCATAGATTTAGATATTAGAATATGCAAAACCCCTTAATGTCTATTTTTTAACATAACATTTGATTAAGATTTTTTTTTCTGTGGTTCATGGTTTCTTTACATTTTAAATGTAAGTCTGGTTTCCCAGGTATAAAGTAACTTGACTATGAGAAAATTATTCTTTTCATTTCGTTACTTATATTCTATCAGCTTTAATTCCATACAAATATAATATTATTTTTTGGAAATTATAGTTCCTACAAAATAATGGATTTCATAAAAAAGCACTAATCCTGAATTAAATCCCTAGAAAATATTGAGTTATTTTTAATGAAAAAATATCCTTAAATCTTTCTCAAAAGTAAACAATCTTTATTATTTTAGGATTAAATATATCTTCCAAAGCCCTTCTTTTGTTCCTAGTGCTGCTGTTTGTTTGAATTCCATCAGCTATAAAAGCATAATTACCACTTCTGGAAAACAGTTTTCATGGTGACATGCAGCCAAAGCCTGGAATGGCAAAGGGGAGAAGCCAAGGATTGATAAGAACTCCTCACACATGTCAGTCTTGGCCTTATTACTGAATTATCACAACAAAAAATTTGCTGGTGCAAATCACTAGTAGAAGAAAGATGAGTGCCTGGGTGTCCTTTTAAAAATGGTTGTGAGCCTGTTCATAGTGTTATAATAAAATAAGCAAATAATTCCTAATACCTTAGTTTAACCTGACAATAAGATTTTCAATAAGAGTTAAATCTGTGATTATTAATAATATCACTGGAAGGAAAGAAGAAACTGAGACAGAGCTTTTTTTTCAAAATTAGTCAAAAGGTACAGCTATTAATTAATTTCACCAACTCATTCTGGTCCTGAAAATGAAAGCTGAATATTTTTTGGAGATAGACTAACAAAAGGGCTGAATCACTTTTTTGAGGTGAGAGCACACCTCAGTCATACCAAATGTCACAGTTACTCATGTAAGTAGTTCCCATGTAGGAACATGGACATACGCATAATATAAGAAACAAAAAAGAGAAACAGGAAAAATGATACTAAAATGGAAGATGCCATTGTTTAATACCAGCCACTAACCAAACACCACTTCACTCCTGGTGGGACAAGGAAGAGAACTGGAGGGGTAAAAAGGAAAAAGCTTGTGGGTTGAGATAAAAACAGTTTAATGGGTAAAGCAAAAGGGACCTGTGCAAGCAAAGCGTTCACTCTAGACTTTGCAGGGGTAGGCAGGCGTTCAGCTATCCCTAGGAAAGCAGGGCGCTGTCATTCCTAACTGTTCCTTGGGAAGGCAAATACCATCACTCTAAATATCCTCTCCTTCCTGCTTCAATTCAGGAAGGATGTTGAGGTGTGGGAGTAAGTGCAGAGAAAGGTAATGAAGCTTGTGAAGTGTCTGAAGCACAGGTTTTATGGGGAGCAGCTGGGGGCGTGTGGGAGAGGAGGAGGCTCAGGGCAGACCTTAGCACATTCTTACACTGCCTGAAAGGAGGCTGTAGCCAGGTGGAGTTGAGGGCTTCTACCAGGTTACCAGCCAGAGGGGAAATGGCCTCAGCTGTGCCTGAGGAGGTTCAGGAGAAAAATCCTCATAGAAAGTGTGATTAGACATTGGAATGGACTGCCCAGAGAGGTGGTGGAGTCACTGCCATTGAGAGTTTGATGGAAAGAATGGAGGTGGAACTTAGTGACATAATCTAATTGATATGATTGGCTTTATCCATTGATTGGACTCAATGATCTCAGAGGTCTTTTCCAATCTAATTTATTCTCTTATTCTGTGATTCTTCTCCTGGTTTTCTTGATAAACATGATACCACATGATTTTAACTATCCCTGTGGTCAGATGAGTTTAACTGTCCCATATGTGTCCCCTCCCAGCTCCCTGTGCACCCCCAGACTCTGGACAGCAACATTCATTTGTATCAGATCTTCTCCCTCAATAATAGTTTCCATAGCCTCAGTGCCAACCTCTCATCCAGGATCCTTGCCCAATTTTTTCACCTCTGTCATGCTATGTTTCTTTACATATAATGGAGGTAGCTGTCTGGTTTTATATTTAAAGCAGTGCATGGCAAAAACATGTCAAACCCTGCACACAGCACAGTCTAGAGACATAAGAAACCTAAAATCCATAGAAGTTCTTTAACAGATGCAGCCACAATTTGCACACAACTAAGCTACCCAAATCCAGCAGGATCCTAATGATATTCAAGTTTTGTGTGTGGGTTTGTTTCTTTCTTTTCACTCTTTGCCTCACCCTGGTAACAGCTACAAGTAGATGGAACTTCTGACTCTATTTGCAGTAGTCTTCAATGCCAGGTTGGATGGGGCTTTAAGCAACCTGGTCTAGTGAAAGTGTCTCTGTCCATGGCAGGAGGGTCAGAACTAGATCATCTTTAAGGTCCCTTCCTACCCAAACCATGGGTAGGATGTGATATGCTGTAAAGTGATAACCTGTGGTTAAGAAAGATTAAATTAAATCTGATCCACTGCTCTAAGAGTGGGGGGAAAGTATATGCAAATTAAGCTTTTAACAAAGCACAGTATGGAAGACGTAAAGAGACAATTGTTTGCTTTTGGTCAGTTTTTCAAGACAAGCTCTTTTATATCAATTTGTCTGAACCTTTCCTTGCACATGCCTTTACAGAGGAATTTGGAGCACAGAACATTTAAGCCTAAATGACTTCAAAGTTCATGATGGTGTGAGCAAGAAAAAATTGGTCTTTACTAGGGAAATTTGGACAATTTTTTGGTAAACACTGTCATCAGCTCTTTACTGCAGAATAATGACAGATGTCTTTGCATTGCTAAGATAGCTTTCTTATGTAATGCAGTTATCTGAAATATGTTACACAGGAAAAACAAAGAATGTCTATGAAGTCAAAAGCTCAGTGTTATACAACAATACTCTTCAAATTATCCCTTTTATCTAGTTCTATGGGAATAAGATATGAAGCTTCCTCCAATTCAGTAACATACTCCTTTATAATAGATCTGCTATTGGGTATATATGATGCTTTCATTGTTTCACAGGGAATGGTTTTCACTAGGCTTAAAATTATATCTTTGCTGAAAGCATTTGAAATTATCATAATGTACATAGCAAGAAATGCAGATGGATGGGTGGGGTGAACTTTGGGTTTGAATAAATGTCATTGGTAGGCTTTTTGATCTCAGATACCTTTCAGTTAAACTGCATTTCTACACAAATTTTAAGAGTTTTTCAGATTCCATCCAGCTGGCTCAAGTGCAAATTCTAGTATTAGCTAAAAACACCCCAATATGGAAATGGCCCAAAAAATGGGTCTTTTGCCTACTGCTTCTATTTCAAGGGATTGTGAACGTTGGCTGGCAACCAGGGCTGTTGCAGAGTTCCAGTGGTAAAACCTGTACCAGAATAGACCCTGCCCACACACAGAAATGTCAGAACTATTTAGCTTGTCAGTCCTTATTTCTCTCCATGTTTGAAATCATCTCCTGTAACACACCCGTTGATGAAGCTTATCCCCCTTCAGCAAACATACTCATTCCAACAGAATATTCTTTCTCATGGCACTTGCAAAATGATTTAAGATGAGGGTGTTAATGTGTTATGCCTCCCTGAAACCTTCACTGTTGTTTCTATCACTTGAGAACTGGAGTTTATATCAGATCAAAAAAGATGCAACTTGCTTATCTCCAGGTTTTTGGTTGTGCATCTGTCATGGTTCAACCCCAGCTGGCAGCCAAGTACCACACAGCTGCTCACTCACTTCCCTTCTGCCTCCAAGGTTTGATGAGGAGGACAATCAGGAAAGAAAAGAAAATAAAGAAAATAAAACTCAAGGTTAATAATTATGGCAAAGTGAAATATAATCATGATTCTTCTAGCACTAATAATTTTAATAAAAAGGAGAGAGAAAGGAGACAAAACCCAAGAGAAACAAGTGATGCATGCTACAATTTCTTACCACTCCCTGATGGAGGCCCAGGCTCCCTCTGAGGAGTGATCATCCCTCTTCAAGTTAACTCCCCACAGTTTATATACTGGACATGATGTGTTATGGTATGGAACATCCATTTGGACAGTTGGGATTATCTTTCCTGGTCATGATCTCGCCCATCTTTTTGCGTGCCTCCTTGCTAGCAGAGCATGAGATGCTGAAAACTCCTTGCCCCAGGATAATTACTACTAGCAGCAGCCAAAGCACCAGTGTGCTATCAACATTATTATCCAAAACACTGCATTGTACCAGCTACTAAGAAGAAGATGAACTCTGACCCAGTCAAAACCAGAACAACATCTTGATGAACTGGGGCTTCTATTGCTGCAGACTGGCTACTGACTGGCTAATCATTTCCATTAAGACGATTTTCCAGTCTGTACTTCACAAAGTCTAAAGTTCACTAAAACCTACTGAAACTGCTGTGGTTTTTAGAAATAAAGTCATTACTCTCTTAAAAATAATTTGTTGACTCCCTTTGGTCTGTTTATTGAAGAATAATTGCCCCAGGAGTAATTCTGTGATCCTCAGATATTGCTGAAATTAGTCTCCATACCTCAAGACATATTGGTTTTGTTACCTGCCCCACTGAAACCACAAGTTAGAAACAGCCTTTTATCATATGCAAAATAAATTCATGGTCTTATATTTTCTTCTTTTTCACTTTTTTTTTTAATGTGTAGCACAGATGACTTGTAAAGAGTTAGGTGCTAGGACCTTTGTAGTCATTTTCCCTAAGTGCCCTGTAGAGAAGGTGTTTCAGACTGCTGCCTATATTTTTTTTTTATCTTATGCCATATATCAGCAGATTTCTGTACAACCAGAGTAGCTGCTATGAGTCTGGGTTGCATGTACCAGTGAAGGATGGTGGTCATTTTGAACTTGTAGCAGAGGCATCTTTTTTAAGGAAGTCCTCATTTCGTATGTAAGATAAATTTCTGCTTACAACCCACTTCTGTACTTTTGGGGCTGGTTTTATGTGGCTTATTTTTTAATTGATTCTTTTTGACATGTTTTGTTGCAACTAATTTCATCTGTCACAATATCCTTATTTGGAAATAAAAGTCTGCAAAATAATACAATCACATTCAGCTTTCATGCAAACATTTTTCCATGAAATGCATCAGAGCAATTTATTCTATAAAAATTTGTTTATTAAGCTTTCAAAATTAGCTATGAACTGCAGATGAAGTGTAGCAGAGGATAGCATTTTTATTTGTACAAAAAGAGCAGAAATGTGAGAAGTACATTTTATTTTCAATCTAATTACCAAGATAGACGAATACAATCTTGATTGAATACATGCTGAGTTAAGTTTTTGGAGCAGAAAACTACCTTTGTTTTTGTGTATTAGTGCAGCTGTGAGTCCATTCAGTTAATTTTCACTTCTTACCACTTATCAGTAAGTGGAAGACCACGTGATAGATGAATTTCTTTGCTCATAAAGGCATCCACCTGATTTGCCTTTTGAAATCAGGAAGCTGTACTCATTCCTTGGGGAATTATTTTCTGTCTAACAGTTAATACAGCTTTTTTCCAGCGTGAAGGACACTCTTCCCAGCCACCATGTGTGAGTGCATGTCTGTATATGTGTTGTCCTTTAGTGCATGAGAGGAAAGGAAGAGATTTTGAATTTGGCCTAGGATTTTGAGCCATTAAACCTCTCTTCTCTGGAAGATATTATGAGCTATGAACTTCAGTGTGTACATTATCAGACTGTTTCCTTCCTTTTTAAGTCAAGTGGCATGCAGCAAGTTGAAGATACTGAAGGAAAAGAACTTAATTATCTTTTAAACATATGAAGAAGGAGTTTGGAATGTCATTGATGTTTTGTTGTGACTTTAAGTAGGACTGAGACAGGCATGAGTTTAAACTGTTTAAAGTTCTGCCCCCACCCCTCCTCCCAAAATCATACCTCAAAATCCAGCCTCCCAGGGAGAGGGAACAGCCCAAGCTATGTAATCAGTTACTAGAGTTGAATAGATAAATACTCTAGTTGGCTTTTAAGGTGTCAAGCAAATATTTTGTGTGCCTCTAGCTCAATGGCAAAGACTTTTGTTCCAGCCAGATTAAATATGTTGTTTAGGAGTGTTGTTGGCAATGGAATAAAGACCTCAATTATAAAAATTTTGCCTAGAGCTTAACTTTCCTAGTGCTATGCTTACCATTTCCTGCTGCAGTTATATCCTGAGATGCTCTTCCATCCTGTTCTCATTCTGGTCACTCTTTACCATTATTAATGATCCTGGATGATCCTGTAAGTTTCTTTCAGCTTAATTCCAGGATTTTAACAGGAGGATGAAGTGATTCTATTATGGTTATACCTCAATGTATTAAAATAATGATTCAGGGACTAAATAGCTAAGATATTTTCAGTAACTGCAACACTAGAACCATCCAAATTAAAGAGGAGGCAACTGCATCTTAAAATTGAAGACATTTACTTAATGAAGTACCAGCCTTACAATACCATACAACATTGGTAAATAAAGCAACCAGTAAGCTTTCATCAGTTATTTGCTGCCATTTGCTATAAATTTCTTTGTGCTTTTCAAACCTCTCATCTGGCAGGAAACCCTCTACAATCTTAACATTCTCTTTTGAATACAAATGGCTATAAAATATCCTGGAACAATAGAAAAGGAAGAAGATAATAAAAGAGGCAATGAAAATCAGCTTTATTTAATAAATAATGTATTATAAAACTAAACACATTTTAGCAAAAGCCTGACTTGCATATATTTTAATGACAGAGATCTGCTTTTTGCTGTAGAATATTGGCTATTAGGCACTTCATCGTTCCAGCTTAGAATGCCTTCTAACCTTTTAAGAAAGACTCTTTGCTGCCTTTGGATAAATCAATAATTATTTTGCATTGTCATAAATATAAAATTAAACCATTATTATGATTTTTAGAAAGACAAGTACTTTGGAAAAATGTTGATAGCTTTAATCCTATTCATTTTGACAGAAATCTCCAAGGTGATTTAGGGGACAGTTAGGTTTACAGTACTTTAAACAGAGCATATATTTTCAGGACGGATGTGGAAGGACTCAGATGAATAATGGGTCTATATAAATTTTGCTACCTGAAAAAATATATGTATGCAATTTTGAGATAATACCCTCATCTCCTTAAAACTCACTATATAACTGCAAGGTAAAAACATATAAGAAGATGTAAACTCTGATGAACTGGGTAGAAGCTCTGGGTTACTTCCACATAAACACATTGCTGTAAAGGGACCTTGATTTATTTAGATTGCTAGAACTGCAGAGGGCACAGGAAGGAACAGTCTTTGGGACATAAAGCGTCTTTTAGGCAGAGAATTGCTTCAATGACAAATGGTAACACAACCAGTACTGTTGTTGGATAACTCTACAAATCTACAAAGTCCCTCACCTACTAAACAAGTCTTAGGCTAAAATAGTGTAAAAAAAATCAACCCCCCCACCTCTTTGACAGGTCATACCTTAACAGTGTTCATGCTGGGAAAATGAGCAGTGTAATCTTAATTTCTGCATTTATATTATTATGAAATTATGTTTGTATTTTGTCTTTTTATGGCTTTCTAGATAAAAATAATTTGTTACTAAGGTCTGAGTCCACTGCAAAAGCTGTACTCAATCCAAACTTGTTGTCCGTCTTGTCTTTTTCATTTTCTCCTCTTACTGCATCCTGCTAAATCATGTTGAAATGTATTTTAGCAAACATAACTTTAATTGGACTATAGAAAACTGAATCTGAATCAGTGAAGGAGTCATAGGCAACGGAGAACCGAAATAATTTTTTTGAGTCTTATTAAAAGGGAGAAATTATTTACTTTGATAGTGGCTAAGTCCTTGATACAATGGCCATTTTACTACTGACTCATTTGAGTCCTTCAATCAGCTAATTGGCCTTTACAGATAAATGAGTACTATAAATCAGAGAGGTCCTTTTCAACCAAGTGAAGATTGTCAATGCTTAATATCTACAGAAAGATGAGAGGTTAGGAGAGTATCACTTTATCATGGAAAAAATGCACCATGCTGTCCCACACAAAGAGGAGTTCTGGATTTCTCCAGAACTGACTGAGTTCAATTTGTGAGCAAGAATTTCATTAATTATCTGAGGAAATCTCGTTGACTGCTGAAATGCAAAATTCTAATTAAAAAAATCAGGGTCTTGTATCAGAAAATACCTCATGCATGCAATACAGTAGATGAATGACACTGAACTTGAGCTGCACCAGAGGGAAAAATAATCTCTAGTCATTTCTGTAAGAAACATTGGGCACACTGATTTTTTAAGTCATATGCAGTTGCACAGGGAATTTCTTCAAGCAGAACGGAAAATCTCATGTCACAAAAAAGTGTTGTAAATGTGAAAACCCTATAACCTTTAAAATGAAAAATTATTCCACAAAGTATATTTGTGGAAACTATCTCTCACTACTAGTTAATAGATTCCCAAATCATACCATTATTAATTCCAACCAATTAATTAAGAGTCTGTACTCCAAAAAGCTTATTTTCTAAATTCTCAAATAAATCAGAGAAAGGAAATTTTGTATAAATGAGAAAGTCAGACTTAGTGAAACTGAGCTAGTGGAGGGTTTGATTATCTACTGAAATAGTAGGGCCCTCCATTCTATGAGCTGATTTTTATCAGTGTAGATCTTCATATATGAGAAAGAAAATAAAATATACATGTCATTTATTTTGCTAGAACAGTATTTGTTCTTAGGTTTTTATGGCTATAGTTGCATTGGTGCTTTATGAAAATATTATTTTGTAGGCTGACAGGGATATGAGTTAGGATTTGGGAACAACTAAAATATAAGAAAAATACTAGTCAAGACTACTAGACAATTGATATGCCAATGTCATATACAGTAGAAATTAAATTCAAGGAAACATGATTTTTCCAAAGGTATAGAGCAAGAATAAATAAACCTTCTGCAGATAACTGATACCTATTCAGTCTCATGTTATAAAATGAGAATTTTGTTTCCAAAAATTCCAAGATCTATGGTAGGGAGTTGTAGAAAACAAAGAAGAACAATAGGAAGTGAACACTGATGGACACCAATTACACCTATTGGAACTATAGTTACTTGTGAGATTTTATTGCCTCCTTTTTATTGCATCAATTCAGACACAAGGTTTTTCTCTTCAGCCTATATTACTTACATTGCCTTAATTATCTGCACAGTAAAGACTTTATTCTTAAACAAGAGAAGAATGAGTGGTTGTCTATTTGGTAAACATACCTTGATATGGAAAATATATATTCAGTGCTTAATTCACCTTTAAATAACTCAGACTAGAATTGGGACTGGACCTGCTTGTAGATATAGAAAAAAAAAGAGTGAGGGCCTAAAATAGTTCTCACCAGAAATCTCAATATAAGTCAGTCATGGAAATAGCTGTTATCTAAAAATCTGTGATTTTTATTCCCAGACAGCAAAATTGTTTGCAGATAGCTTTTCCTCAGTATTTCTTTATTCATCTTTCTTTCCTCAAGGACCCAAGGACAGTTGCTGAGGGTGGCGAAGAATTCCTGCAAACAGCAGAATGCAGAAGAGTTAAATCTTGACACGAATATTCAGGCCCTGTTTCTGTAGGCTTGTTCTAAAAGGCTTCCCACAGCTGTGAAGTATTCTTGACTTTGACTACCTTTACTTTTTATGACAACCAAAAATTAAAGGAAAAGGGGCAGTACATTTTTAATACTTTACTATTAGCTATTATTAGTACAAGAATAAACCATGATAATTTTGAAGATTGATTGATACCAGAGCTTTGTATTTTCATGGCATGAGTGGAAACAACAATGAAGAGTTATGTAAAAGTCTTTTATCTAGAAGAGAGATCCTAACTAATCTGAATAGAACAGCCAAAATTTCTGGTTAAAATTCGTAAGTAACTGCAGTGGTGAGCTTTATAGGGAATGCCATGAGGAATTAATAATTTTCTTTAATAAAGTGCAATGAATAAGGCATTGGAAATGGAATGCAACAGAGTATTGAGTAACTCCTTTCCGAATGAGGGCTAAATAGTGCAGGACTTCCATTTAAAAGAGTAAGTGGTCAGATGACTAGTCTATCTTAGATTACAGAAATACAAAAAGCAGTGAATTGGGTGGTATCAGTGACTCTACTACAGCATCTGCAAATGAATAATGACTTTGAATAATGACTTTGCAATCTTAATGATGTTCTTTAGCACAAGGGTAGGGCAATGCTGCTATATTTGTACTGCTACTGAAGGCAGGCAATGTGGCCTAGTAGATAAGGGATTGTGCTTAGCAGGGATGGCCAGACTATAATCCAGGCTCATCACAAACTAAGTAAATCTTTTCAGCTCTGAATGTTGTTATAACACATTGTTTAAGGATTCAGCTGAATATGATCCAGGCTGAGTTTGGTACACGATAACTCTGTGACTGAGTGAGACTTAGTTTTACTAAGAAAAGTGTTATTAAGAAATAAGAAATTATGGGAACTAGAGGTATGCAAGATAAAAAAAAGAAAAAAAAGTGCACAGTAGCTGAGATAGTTGTCTTCAGCAGTTGAAGGACACAAGAGGAAAAATGCTGACATGAAAAAGGATGAAACAAACAAGACAAAGCAGAACATCAGAAGACATTTCAGCAACATCAAGTAAGTTTCAAAACACAACAGATCCAACCCTTCCCCACTGACCTGACAATTCCCTGCTGGGAGAGGCTCATCGATTGTCTCCACCATGGGATTGGTAAAGAGATTAATGATGATGCTGCTTGTATATTTAGTCCTTGTTATTTACTGTTGGCCAAGAAATTTTATCTGAGAAATCTTCAATTGTGTACATTAGGTGTGCAAGATAAAAGCTGCCCAAATAAAAGTATATTCTGCACATTCCCACCCGTGCTTCCTTATTGACAGCACTCAGTAGTGCAGTGATACAACCAATCCAAATAAGAAAGGGGCACTCCTCTCATTTCTTAGCTTTGCTTTGCTGTGCTTTAAATAAGAAAATGGAGGAAACTAGGAAAAATTGTTTCTTGTCCTGACCAGATCAATGCCTTCCTCAGGGACAACAGGTGAGGCAGTCAAAGGTGAATGAGAATCATTGTATAAAATGGATGTTTAAAAGAGGAATCTGAAGAAGCTGTTTTACAAGTAACATGCAATTTGCAAACTCACTTATTAGTATGTATTTAATATATTTGATAACCCATGACCTTTTTTGTCAAACTGTAGGGTATATAGTGCAAAATCACACTTTATTGAAACATTTTATGCTGTTGAACAACAACATAAAGCAGTATACATACTGAGGAAATAAAAACAACTTGTGAGTAAGACAACTTTGTATATAATAAATTCAGCACATTAAATCTGGAGGCAGCAGATCACAAGAAGCAGAATTCCCACAGAGATACAGAAAGATGCTCCATGTGAGTTTTTGCTGATCTTTTCACTTGATGATGAAAAGAAATTGCTCTTCTCTATTTTAACCCTGAATTTTCTAATTTCCATAACAAAATATTGGCAATTTCTTTCTATGATCTTTATCCTGTGATATTAAGATTACTTATGCAAAATTAATGCCTGCTAGGCTGATATGACACTTATAAGATTATGAGCTTCCATGTGATTCAGCATTTTTCATCTCATATTCTACTTTCTGTAAAAATATTGATTTTTTTCTGTATGCTGTTATATTCTGGGTATTTACTGAGAATCCAACTGCCTGTATGTTAGTATTCCTTTTCTATCTTTACAGTGGTTTAAGAGGTCTGTAACACATTTTAAAATATCTAATTTAATTTGTGTAATATTTATCACTTTAAATGGAAAACAGAAGAGGTTCAAAATTTCATGAGACAGTGCATTTTAAAATTTGACTTTCAAAACCTCATCAAAGAGATTGCTCCACATAAAGTTTTGAGTTTGAAGTGGATAAATTTTAAAAAGCTGTGTTGAGATAAGTTATCGGTTCAAGTAGTCAAGATATAAGGCATTCTTTACTCAAGGAAGAAGAATGAAGATATTCTTTTTCCATATCACTACAGGGAATATACTTGAAGAAGGAATAAATGAGTTCTATGCATTATAAGACCTGATCAGATAAATTACCTTTCTAAGGTCAGCTAGTCAGATCTTGTGTCCAGCAGACACAATGAAGATCCAGAGAAAGATATTTGCCCATGAAAAGACACTTAATGTTCCTTAATGAATCTGAAAATTATGAGGATATTATGTTTGGAAACTATTTCAGTGGACTATATGCAGAATATAATCTGGATGGTAATTCTGATCTTATGCTCTTTTCCTAAGAGTTTTTTTGCCATTATTGGAGATGACATAAATACTATAATATTTTCATTTGAATGCCCATTTTCATTTGAATTTCTGTTCTTTTTTTTTTTATACAATGCAGGTTTAAATTCTATGTTCACTTACACTATGAGCATCTTACAAAAAAAACTAAAAAAAAAAGTGGGTATCAGTTCATTTTTGTGACCACCTACCATAGGTAGGAAGTAATCTAGCTAGTTGTGGTGTCATTAATTTAATTAAAAATTTGTATTTGATAACCGCCAACAAGAAAGCCAGTTTTATTTGTGAAATAAATACAGAATTCAAGGAAAAAGCAAAATAGATGGTTTTTAATGCCAAGTTTTTGTTTTTAGCTCTATTTCTCTTCTAGAAAGGTGTCTTGGGTTATGGAACCAAAAATGTGTATTCTATTTCATCTGTTGAAAGCAGTTGGGGAAATGGGGTTTTCTTTACCTCTTGTTAATCTGGGATGGGGCAGGGGGTGCGGTGGATGATTTCTGATAATGGCCCAGCTGTTAAAACCGGGTGGGGCAGTGTTTCTTCTCTCTTTCACCACCATCCTCCCTCCATGGGGATATCTGCTGTTAATGGGCCATTAAGGCTCACCAACGACGTGACACATTCCATCATCCCATTGTGAGAGGCTCCACCCAGTGGTGGGGTGGGCTCCGGAGGAGACGGAGGAACACCAGACATGCAGTTCTCCGCTGGATGCCAGAAAAAGATCAGACCCATCTCACCACCACTGGACCCTTGTTTTCTGTGGGATTTTCTCTACTCCAACAGAACCACATCTGTTTCCCCAGAACGACTGCTTCCAAACACCTTGACCAACAGGGTGTTACGTCGTATTCCTGACTCTGTTAGGGTTTCTAAAATTTCTTGTCTGTTTGTCTGTCTTTCTATACTACTACATTTGTAATTTTTAATATTCCTAGTAAAAAAACTGTTATCCCTATTCCAAATTCTTTGCCTGAAAGCCCTTAATTGCAAAATTAAAATAATTTGGAGGGAGAGGGGTTTACATTCTCCTTCCCAAGGAAACTCCAGCTTTCCCTGGCAGACACCTGTCTTTTAAACCTAGACAAAAGGTTGTTTCTAACAATTATGCTAATATTATCTTGATATAGGAAAATGCTTGCATGACAATAACATTACTGACTCAGTTACCTACTTATACATAGGCCTATGTTCAGTGGAAAAAAGAGGATTTGGGATAATGAAGAAGCAGAATCATAACATGCACTCAGTTATTACAGAGTTAAGCATTGTCTTGAAAATGACTGAAGAGACTTGGGAAAAAATATAGAAGTTATAGATATTTTGCCTGAAATATTTTTTGCAGAGAGATGCTACATGTAAATTAATGTATCTCTTAATTTATTTGCACAAATTATTCTCAAGATGTTCATATGGGATTAAGCACACCAACAAGATGTGAATTAGCATCAGAGAAAAAGTTGAGCTTTCCTTAGTGAGAGAGAAATTGCCTTTTTTAATTACTACTCAGCTATGATGACATGTAATCATTCAGGAAGTTTGTGTAGACCAAAAAATGTTATTAATTTTTATCTGTATACTCCTAATTCTTCCAAGGGGCTACTAAGGACTAGTGGCAGCATTTTGTATCACATCAGCCAAATGTAAGTGTCTAAAAAATCCCAAACCTCCCATATTATGCATGTAAAACTGTAATGCAGACTCTGTTTTACAAAACCAAATTCTTAGGTGCCTTCATTTCTTCTTTGCAAGCAAACAACTGCTCCTCTCACAATAGTTGTGTGTTTCTTACTTGAGTTTATCCAGTGTCCACCTGAAACCAAAGGTCCCTGAAACAATATCTTTGAAAGGCCTAACATGGTCAGTTCTTGGAATGTACATAACACTGAGAGTGCAGATTCTGTTAAAAAAAAATCCTGCTAAAATTGATGGTTCCTAGCCTTAATGAGATAAACCCAAAAATCTGGGATTTATTGGCTCCTTTGAAGTTCAGACCCTTATGTTCCACAAGAATACCCCTAAACCAGCTGTAAGGCAAGAACCACACCATCTCTGGCTCTGGAGTCAGGCCATCTGATAACAAAGGTTTCAATGCTCATAGTTCCTCTCTGTTGACTATTCCTGTAGTTAGCCAATGGCTGCTAACACAGAAAGAAAAAGTGAGGCTAGGAATAGAACTCTGACTATCCCAGTGTCTTAATCAGAGGAACTTCACGTCACGTTCATTAGCTTTCCTCTTTTAGGTCCATTTGAAATAGGCAAGGAAATAAGCTACTTGGCAAAAGATGCTTTTAGGATACAGACTCCAATATTTCACCCCTATCCAACTTCCCAAGACATCTTTTCTAAACGTCTAATCCTTGTTGTCTTAATGCAAAGAATTATTTTGTTTCACAAGACTTAATCTTTTTACCTAAACACATATTCTGAATTCTGTGAACCGTTGACTAAGGAATAGACTTTGGACACAACACCTGCAAATTCTTATGGAGGCACCTCCACTGGAGGTAGTAGAAATAACCATTAAAAAAGTGAAACTGTGGGTCCAACCTTGAAACTGGTTAAATAAACATACACAGATGTCCTGCTTAGTGGAAATAAGCTGAATGATAAATATCTCTCTCTGCCTGAAAGAATAAAAGAATATGAAAGGATTAAGGATTTAAAAGAAGACACAATAGCAAGGAAAGTGTGGAAGCAAAGAAAACATAATTTTTTTTAAGCTGAGAGCCCATGTTTGCATGTAATTTAAACAGTTTGTTCAATTGGCTTTGATTAATGATTAATTGTTTTGGCCTCATAGCAGCTGTAAATATTTTTTCTTCAGAAGAATGTGCACTTGTTTGAATAAGATTAAACTTTATTAGCCTTCTACTAAACTGTGTTAACCTTATCAATCATCTGAAATATATAGCCATGTTAATAATTATAGCATCAAATATCATTATATCCTCACAGTGAAGTATTAACAGGGTCAAAGACATATAGAATGTTGTAAGAGATTTCAGTGCTCCTTTGAGGCTTGGCTTCGTAGCAACAAAGAAGATCCATTTTTTAATCCAGGGATGACCAAGACCAGGTTTCTGTTCCCAACTGAGGTAGCTGAAATTTTTCCCTGGACAGTTCCTGACTTCTCACAAAAAATCCCTAAACAACAAAGTGGTTTAAATTTTTTAGTTTCCTAAGGACAAATAACAGCAGCAAAAGAGTCACAAAGCACAGCAGCTGCAATAAGTAGTTTTGATGATCTAGTTATTTAGGTTTTATGGAACAAAGATATGTGAGCATGCTTCACTGTCAGAGTCCATGGTATATGACCATGCAAATCTATTTCATGAGAAGGATGAATTCCACACTATCCTGAATATTCCCAGAATTTTAAAGTTATTTAAAATATTTAAAGATTGAAAGTGATTTAAAATATTTAAAGATTGAAATAATTTGGAATCCAGGCTTAAACCAAGCAATATATTATTTAAGGCTTCAAAATTTTGTACAAATGCTGGAACACCTGAATAGTTCAATTAAAAATAATTCTCTTTTTTACTAATACTAATTATGTCCCTTGTAGTTCTTTCCTATGAAAAGTTCCAGAACATAGAATATATTTTACAATACATGGCTCCTTCTGCATATCACAGACTTTGGATCCAATTTTTTCTTTAGAAGATGTAGCCCTGGATAGACAATAGTTAGATTTCAGCACGGCACTAGCTTTGCTGAGGAAATGTAATCAACAATCTCCAAACTCCTCCATTTTCTAAATATTTTTTATCTCATTAAATATGTGTATGTCTTCAATTCTGTAAATATTTTGACTAGTAAGTACAACATAAACAGCAAATTTAATTTACTCACTCATTTTCTTGACAGGTTTAATTATTAGTACAGTAGAGTAAATAATTCTTATAATTGTCTCCTAGGCCTCTTATATCCTGAAATGGATATTTGGTTCTTTCACTGTTACCCCAAATTTCAATCCATGCTATATGTTCTCGTTATTAAGGTTTTTTTGAAGCCTATCATGCAAAAAAGGCCTGGAGAGAATGAGCTATGTTTAGGAGATGCATTCACCTCTTTATTCTTTTATGCCACTACCTGTCTTTGGATGCATGTCTACTTTCATTTGTTGTCTTGGTCGTTTTCATGTGTGAATGAGAATATAAGAGTAAGATAATGAAAACAATCCTGTTTTCCTTGTAAGGATTTTAGCTTACAGAACCCCTGTAATACCTTACTAACTCATGGGCACCCCTTCCCCTTCAGAAGCTGGTGCCTTCCCCTGCAGCTCCCTTTGTCCTCAGAGAAAGGCCACAGCTGCAATGTGAACCCTGGTCCTCACACTGAGCAACAACTCCAAATCAGCCAACTGGTGCAAACTTTACCTGCAAGCATGTGTTCACCTGGAGCTACAAATGACCCACTGAGCCTAAGAAAAAGGATAATGCCAATGTCTGCTGAGGTGATTTGTAGTGACACAAGCTCAGCTGGGTAACACTTGTTATTGTATATATGCCAGGGTGGTATTTATTTGGCTTTCACTTTGATGAATCATAGCTCTAGAGAATATCTCAGTAAATCAGTCACACCTGCATAAGACACAAAATAATTTTTCTTCATAGTAGAAGAAAAGGTACACATTTGGCAAAAATTTTAGGAAGTCTGTATAGACTGTCTTCAGCAGCAGCAGAATTTGTGTATCACACCAAATGCCATTTGCACGTGGCCCAATGCATTCTCAACTTTCTGAAAAGTCAACTTCTACATGGCTAATGATCTAGAAATATTTAAAACTGATAACTAATCCAGAATTTATAGCAATGTACCTGTATTGACCTTAACAGTCCTATTTTTTAGCTTATGAAGAACAAATTCTGAGTTATTCCATGGGAAAGGAAATACCAAAATGATGATAAATGTACTGACTTGGGGTTCTAACATTGATTCAATAAGAGGAGGAAAATTATATTGTATCTCACCTTCCTCATCAGTACTTCCTATCAGCCTCTGGAAAAGGCATAGTAAATTTGTACATTTACCACCTTTGGTTTTCTATCACAAGTGTTGCCCTGTTAGCAGTATTTAGGTACATGCTCATGTTTAGAAAACTCAAATATATTCACTAATAAACAGCTCATAACAACTGTATTTAGTAGAATGTCTAGAGCAAAAGTGGTGGCAATTACAGCTAATTTATTTTAAAGACTGTCTAGAGAACCGCAGTTGAAAACACTATATAAAAATTGGTGTAATATTATTTTGTAATTATAGCTCCTTTTTTTGAAAATGACATAAGTAAATGAAATATATAGAGTGGGAATATGTTCATAGAAAATTAATGATGGCATTATTTTACCAGTCATGGTCCAATTCCAGATGAGTTCCACTGTCACAGAAGTAGCTAGTCTGATGTAGCAGAGGTCAAAAAACCCAGCAGACTGAATCTATACAAGGGTGACATGCCTGAATATGATGGAAGAGCTTATAGGCAATATATTTAATCCCCATATATGTGTGATTAAAAAAATTGGAAAGAGGTTGTTATTAGTATTACATTATCTCCTGCTATCACAGAATTTTTTTTTCCCTGTGATTTATGACCTTTAATTTAACTCATTCTTGTTTACCTGAGTTTGATGAATCCTTGGATGAAAAAAGGAATCACAAGGAAAGAAATTATTTGTTATTTTCAGAATATGTCAGAATTGATCTGACATGTTAATGGTTTGCATGGGGAAAGGAAGTGGTGAAAGCTGGCAGGAGAAACAAATGTGTGACAAAAATTTTTTAGACAGGAATTTTTGTGCACTGCTAAAACCAAGTGCATTTTGATGTTCATAACCTGCTTTCTTCTTTATGTTTTATAAAATGCCTTAGAGGGAATAAGCATCTGCTGAATGCAATGTGAATCTGTGAATACAGAAATTGTGAATGGCAATGGCAAAAAGTCTGGTACTCAATTAGGGAACACCTGGAACTCATCTTTGTGAATTGTGATGGAAAATATTGTTGTGGTGCAAATTCTGGTTTGTAATGCAGATTTATTTCTGTGATATACTTGCTTATCCTGATAAACTTGTCCATTATGTTTGTTTCATCACTCCAAATACTAAACCAAAGGGAATAAAGAAAATATTTAAATAAGTTTCTTCTGTAGTTACACTCTCTCTGCCATCTTTTTGTTGGAAACAGGATTCAAGATAAAGTTTAGATACCTTAAGTCATTTGTATTTGAACTGTTACTTTTCACAGTTCATAAAGTAGATCTTCACTCTGGAAAGGCTTATATATAGTATTATTTACTGAAGCAAAAAAAAAAAAAAAAAAAAAGACAGCTATCAAAGTATGTGAGTGAGAGTCTTGGCAAAAAAAAAAAGAGAGATAAGTCTGTAGATTAATTCTCATTTTTTGTGGTTTGCTGAAGAGTTCTGTTGGGGTTTTAATTGTTCTTTGCAAGATCTTCCAATATAGAGAAACAATTTATGTTGCCCTACTGTGTCTCTTTTTGTCTCTGCTAATCAGATGGGATTTAGCTGCTTTTTTATAACATCAAGAATCAAACCCCTAGGGAAAAAATTAATTAGGTATTTGCATTGGTTTTTTGAAGGGCACTAATGTTCTTCCAGTAGCTCAGAGAGGACGCTTATACAGAGCATTTGGGGTGTTTTCTTGCTATATGCACAGTCTAAACAATCTCAGAATGGAAAGGCAGTTAGATGTCTGTAGAAGGTTTGTTAGCAGTCCTATTTATCTCCCAAAAATATTCCAACGGCAATTTCATTGTGGAAAAAGATTTTCTCAGGAAACTTTTTTCCAAATGTTTTATATTTCAAAACAGTAGAAAAAAAATCTGGATTTTTTTCTCACTCCACTAGTCCTGTTCTTTTAAGCTAGAAAGGAAGTGGGAAAATGCTTTTGTTTCCATCAGAAATGTGCTAAAATCTAACTAAAATAATACAACTTAGTAAACATGTGCAGGCAAAACATACATTTCAAGGTGATAGTCAAAGAGAAAGGTTTGAGAAATCTAAATATTTTCCAAAATAAAACTTAATGATTACCTCAATATATATAGACATTCAATATTTAAAATATTACCTGATTTTCTAAAAGGACATGATAAACTGTTAAAATAGGTTATACATTTAAGACAGAGATAAAATACTGTGGTGGATTGAGCCTGGCTGGACACCACTGTCCACTAGCGACTTATTCACTGCCCTTCTCAGCTGGATGGGGGACAGAAAAAAATAATGAAAAGCCCATGAGTTGACATAACAATAGGAGGAGGCTATTCACCAATTATTGTCATAGGTAAAACAGATTTCTCTGAGGAAAAATTAATTAGCAAAAAAGTTAGAGTTGGATAATGGGATATTAAAAGAAGCAAACTTAAAAACTATCTTACCTTCACCCCTCCCTTTTTTCCAAGGCCCAGCTTTGCTTCTGAATTCTTTATTTCTTCCCCTGCAGTGGCACAGGGGGACAAGGAGTGGAGGCTGAGGTTCTTCACACGTTGTCTCCGCTGCTCCTTCCTCCGAAGGGAGGACTGCTCACCCTGTTCCCCTGATCCAGAGGGGGTCCCTTCCACAGGAGACAGTCCTCTGTGAACTGCTCCAACATGAGTGCATTCCATGGGCTACAGCTCTTCCTCAGCTGCTCCAGTGTGGGTCCCTGTCTCTGTTGGACACGAAATAAAGAGCTTGACTCCAGTTCAAGGTAGAAGAAAGATCAGGAGGTTTTATTTACAATTCATGCAGCCTTTTTATCACATGCTGCGCTAAAAAGGCATATCATTAGTCCATAGAACGGACACTCTCTCCATTGGTTAAATAACAGAAACTACGCCTGGGAGATAGGTTGTTATGAGAACTTAGAAATGTTATGAGAAGAAATATTGTTTACTTAGAAATGTTATGGTTATTTACAGGAATTGTCCTTGAAAGAAACTCTCCCAAGAGAAGAAAATCAGCCACTGACAAGCTGAAAACCTTACAGATTCAGAAATGTCAAGCCCACAGGTCCCTCCCATGGAGTGCAGTCTCTCAGGTCCCCTTGGGGTCCTGCCAGCAAACCTGCTCCAGTGTGGGCTTCTCTCTCCACAGTGACCACAGCTCACTACCCAGAGCTCCACTAACTCTTGAGGAAGAAAGAGAGAGTGCTGGGGAACTGAGCATTTGTGACCATGAAATCAGAAAGTCATATCATTTTTATTCCTTGTAAGACTCTTACTATTCTTATCAGTCTTATTTGCTTTTGAAGATAAGACTCTAAGGAAAAAATTGAAGTGAAATACTTTACTAAATGGCTTAGAAAGACTAAAGTTGTGCAAAACTCATGTTTCTTGTTCATGTTGTGATAAATCTGGTGAGAATCTGATCCTTGAGCTCAGTTTTATGGAAGGATGACTTGCATTGTTGCGCCTAATGTTTATTTGTTCTCTGGTGGAATGCAAGCTAAAAGATCCTCTCAATTACTGTAATATGGGGCACAGGATGTACATAACAAATCTGAATTGGTCCTAAGTGAGTAAGGATTTTCCAACAATGTAAAATATTTGGGATAATGGAGGACAAAAGCTTTTGTGTGGCATTGGTGGGGATTTTAGGAAATGCATGGAGAGATGCTTTCCTTCCATAAATGTCGTCTTTCTTAGGTATTATTAGAGTCTGTTTTTTTCCAGTAACAATGTAATGGGGAGCTTTGCACTTCATCTGGTAAGTTGAATGTATTTACTCTTGCGTAACTCATAGAAAATCTTTATGTTCCTTCTTGCAGCAAAATAAACCTGAACTCTGACGCTCTTTTGCATCTCTCTTGGGTATACTCACATCTGGAGCAGCTTTGCAATTAGATTGTCATCTTCCATTAAGATAGAAGTTTTGATTCAATCATTATCTCAAATTAATTAACTTAAGAGACTTTTAATCATCATATTTATCAAACTCTAGGATCATTATGTTTTCCTTGATCCTTAAAATTGCCTTTGTCTTAATTGTCAGTCTGCAATTTCAAAGCAGAGCTGCACAGTCATTGGCAAAACTTTCACTTATACCTCTGTAAAAATATTTTAGATGCTGACTCTCCTCATTCTGGTTTAGATGGGATTTGTTTTACAACTGACTTTTAAGGACACTTGCTCTCTCTCTATATAAGACTACTTTCAGTTTCCCACAAATCTATATAATTTTTCTTCTTCTGTAATGCATGAACGCTTCAATTTCAGCCTCAATTTATTAGCATGTCATTATATTTTTAATCCACATGTGCATTTCTAAGACCCTTTTGTATTCTGTCTGCCATACTACATTGATTAGAACACGCAATAAAAAGGCAGGATTGATGGATTGGTTCTGAATTTGGTTAAGTAGAAAATTGAAAGAGGTAAAAATGGTTGAAAGATGCTCCAATTTTTAGCACAGTAATGAGAAATAAAATTGGATCATATGAAGGAAAGTGCAGAACAAAAGAAAAATTGGCAAAGGAAGTTGACAAATCATGAGTTGTGTGTGGAGGAGTGCAAAATAATGGGGATATGATATTCAAAAATTAGATCTGTGTCTTGATTTGCATTGCGAAAAATGTAGAGCTGAAGACAATCCTGAGAACTAAAAGGACATTTAATCCTTTAAGTTCTGGAGGGCATTTTCAGACTTGTTCCACCAGAGAGTATTAAAAATCTATGAGATTTTACTCTAGGACCTGTTTTTCAACCTAACTTCTGTGCAAATTGTGTGACCCCTAGGTTGAAAATACTGCAAATAGAAAAGACCAAATTTTCATCTCTGCCATTACAGTCAGATCACCCAAGATAGTACAGAAATGTGACTAGAAATATCACCATATTTTTTGACACTTTTGGGATAAATTGCAGGACTTTTTTTCCCTCAATTTATCCTAGATGCTACTAGCAGCATCTGCTCTATTTCCCTGCATGAGTCTGTTTCCCCATGTTACTCATGCCACTTGTCCTTGGTGTTCAAAAAATAATACACACTGATATTGAGTGCTGAACTAAAAATACTTAACAAGAGTTGGTAATATTGGTATCTGCATCTGATCCCACCTTTTGTTCTGGCTGCCTATTTTAATCTCTCTGATACTTACCTCAGTCTGTGTCTTTTTATACAGTGCAGTACATGTATGTGATTCTTAATGTATGGGTACAAGGTAGAACTGCTAACAGGTTTTGATTACTTAAAATCTAAGGAGATCTTGTCCAGTGAGAGAAGGGCAGCAGTTACTGCACACTTATGATTCTGTATGAGTGCTACATGCAGCCCAGGTCACAGGGTGTTCAAGCAGCTGGAGAGAGACTATAGTCACATCATGATGATCTCAGAACTATGCCTGGATGAGCCTTGTACACTTTTGTGTAGCCATTACTCATGCTTACTTTGAAAATCATACAAATCCACAGCAGTGCATTGATCTTTTAGGTTCATATTTCATGTCTGTTGATATTTTTCCTTTTTCTCTATCCTGTCCCAGTGTGCATTATTTGATTTTTATGGCCACATTAACTTCACTGCTTTGCATGTTCTCTTCACTAGACAAAAGTCTCTCTGTAGAAAAAAGGAAGAATGAATGGTAAGGACTTCTTTGAAGTGAATCAGTCTGTGTTTATCAGGTAACTTCACTGCTGAAGCATGAATGGCAAGAGATGAATTACTGAGAAGATTGGTGTACCCTGGGGCTAAATACAGCTATCAGTGCATGGATGTTTTATCAGGGAGTTAGGTCTCATCAATCTGAGCACGAACCCAAAAGGTCAAAGAGAGAAGATTGGTAGAACTCAGGTATTGCACTTAAGAAAGAGACTGGTTAACAGCACCAATTTTCCAAGGAAGAAGCTACAATGCAGAGAAAGCCAATACTTTAGACGTTAGGCTGGGGAGGCACTGCAACCTGCTAAACAACTTAATATAACTTGTTTCAGTGTATTGGAAGGGGAAGTGCACTGCCAACCACCATAAAAATAATTGAGAAATGCCCCAGAAAATTACTTAAAATGTTTATTATTCTTTTCATGGCTAATGTCAGCCACAGCTTTAATGTATAAATGTCACAGACAAGAAGGAATGTTCAATATTTGCCAGCAAAATCTGTGAGCAGGAACCAAATAGAAGACAGAAGATATCATGAATGCCTCCTCAGTCTGAGGAGGTCTGCTTCTCCCTGAAAGTATCTTTAAGTCAAATCATGGTAGAATCTATGAATCTGTGTAAATCATTAAAATCCTTTAAATCCTGAGAGAAAACCCCTATATAGAAAGAAACAGTTTATCAGACCTGCACAACGCAATGTTGGCTTTGTTCTAGGAAAACATGGATTTTTTTTTTGGTTTTGTTTTTTTTTTTTTTTTTTTTTTTTGGTGACAAGTATTCTGTGTTTTGGTGTTTTGGGTTCATTTTTTTTTAGTTTTTTTTTTAACCCTGAAAAAACTGTAGTTCATAACTTTTGCACAATGTGTTGCATTCAGCCTGCTGCTTTTCTGAAAGAAAACAGCTTTTGAGGACAGAAACTGCTGTGCAGAATGAACTTTTAAACAAGGAATGACCTATTTTCTTGCTTCTATGCCCACTGCTGCTTCCTTTTTACTGCCTAGAGCCACAAAAGGAAACTCAGGGAGTAAAGTTTCAGGAAACCTTTCCTGAGGTGGAGTAGCCACTTGTAATTTCACTTTCTGCTTTTCCTGTTAAGGTACAGGTGAACTGTTTGTTGCTTATGGCTTGTTTTTATACCAAGAATTCTCTCTCTGTTTTGGACTGCTTAGGTTAAACAGACATTGTATTGTAAGAGGAATGAAGATAAAATTTAATGTGTTGGTTTCCTTATATATCAACATTTTGTGGAGGTGGGCACAATAAAATTTATCTCCTGAGCTATGCTATGTGGGGTCTGTTTTTTGGGTAAGTGGAGGAAAGGAAAATGAAACTAATGTGTCAGAAATGAGATTGTGGATTGTGTTCATAAGAACTGTGAGCAAGGCAGGGTAAAAACTCAAAGGCATTCAAATAAATTAATGCATTTTTGAGACTGAAAGGATAAAGCACATATCACAAAATGTGACTTGGGGATATAAATACAGATGCTGTAGAAAAATAAGTGTAGGCATCATGTAGAAAAAAAAAACAGATCAAAGGAAATGTGCTCTGGATCAGATTCTCACAACCAATCCTTGCACTGCTCTGGAGATGGAATCTCACACTCGTTCAGCTTCCATTTACAGCTGGATTGCAGAAGCCTTGCAGCACAGAGGAGACAGGAGTTGTGTAGACTTGGCACCTTGGCCCTGGAGGGCTAATAATAAATAAAATGTTGGTGCAAGAAAGAAGTATTTTTGGATTATTTTGAAGGCTAAAATATTCACACTTTCAACATTGTTATGCAATCTAAACTAGTTTAGTTGGTCTAAAGAGTAGCTTGTATTTGGAGAAATAGAACATAAATAAAAAGATAGGGAAACACAATGGAACAATCATTTAATAAGAAATAGAAATGTAGGAAAGCTTTGTTGTCCTTCAGCTACCATAATTTTATGCCACAGCAGGGCATAAATCAAAATTACCAGTTATGCATTGTAATAACCCACAAAACCAGAATGTTTCTTATGCAAAAGAAAATGTTTTTCTGTAGCTGCTTTTAGTTTAGCTTTACCATGCTTTGGAGGACAAGTGAAAAAGGCTGAACTTACCCACTCACTCACACCCCAGTAGTTTCCCTTTATCAACATATATGTCGTATTTTTACACTAAATAAATAATGTAGGCATTTTCAACCAGTATGTTACATTTCACACATTTTTTACTTTACAAAATCCTAAGTTAATACATCTTAAAGAAATATATTTTTTCAAGTGTAAAAGTGACAGTTAAGTGATGATCTTTACAGAATTGAAAGAAATTGATGTTTAGAATTGGAGGTAAACTGAAGCTGATACTAAATTAGTATAAATTGCAAGCAATTATACTTAAGTAAATCAAATTAAATAATCCACTTAGATGCGAGCGAGCTCTTAAGTTGCAGATTGCAAATTTAGAACAAAAGTTAACAGATATAGTCACTACCTTCATTTTGCACAACATTTTCAGGTCAGTCACATGCTGCAAATTATGATTTGAGTCCAGTTATTAAAGCCAGGTATCTACAGTGACATCACTGGAAGCTGTAAGGAATTTTAAAGCATTTTTCCCAATTCAGAAAGATGCAGGTGTGTGCTGCCCCAAAGCCTCAGGGTATCTTCACTTGTGAACATGACAATTATTACACTCTTTCAGAAACACACAGAAATATAATATTGAATTGGTGTAGCTGGAAAGGTTTTGGTAGTGGGAGGACTGAAGCTGTGGCCTGTGGGACTGCCCCAAGCTGGACACAAGCTGGCTCCAGAGCAGACCCTCTGCAGAACACTGCTGAGTGCATTGCTAAAGCTGGTGTCTCTGGGTAAATATGTTTAAGAAAAGAGTGAAATCATCAGTCAGAGAGAAGTGAGGGGAGATGGTGGCAAAGAGAGAGCAACAGCAAAAGAAGCACTGAGTTCAGAGAAGGAAAGCTCCAGATCAAGCCCTTCAAAGCATGAGAATTGTCTGTTCCAATGCGCAGGAAATCAAGTGAGTATGGTGCAAGGCAAGTGTGGATAAGCAAGGTACTTCTCACTGAGCTTTTCCTTGGCAAGGTCTCCTTACAGGTTACTGTGCCAAGTGTCACAGTAGTGTCATCTCTTCCTCAGTGGTGCAGCAGATTAGTAAAATCGAGTTAAGTAAAATCAGAATACATAAGCAATCAAATGGGAGAATTAAATGCTCTCTTAACTTCCTTTAATGAGTGGTTGTAGAGAAGAGAGAGCCACTATTCTCAGAAATGCATGATGAAAGGACAAAATGCAACAGACAAAAGCTTCAAAAACAGGAATTCCAATAGAATCTAAGGGAAAGATTGTCACAGTGAGGGTGATGATGGATCAGAGGAACTTGCACAGAGAAGCTGTGGAATCTCTATCTTTGGGGTCACCTAAACTTCAATTGGATTTGACTGAGCAACCTCACCTAAGTTCAAAAGCAACCTGTTGCGCAGGATGTTGGGTGACATAGCCCCAAAAATCCCTCTCATCTGGTCTGTTCAGTGATAGTAAGACACCTCCAGGTGCTCTCTCTCTGGGTGGTCACTGAACAACCTTTTTTCCTGTAACCCATTCACAGGAGCGCAGGCAGGAAGGAGGCAAATTCACACCCTGAGAGGCAGCTAGTGCCTGGTCCCTATCAGCAATACCTGTCAGGAAGGGAAGAATGACCAGGAGGAGGAAAGGTACAGCCTTCTGAGCAAAGAGAAACTTGGCTGAGGTACAGGAACTAGACACATACTTTCCCTTGGTTTGTGACAATGGAAAGTAATCTGGAAGTGTTGTCAATCAGTATTTCTGTAATTAGCTCACGAAAAGTTTATCATTACAGATTTTTTATTAGATCAAAAAGTGGACAAATATACCATATAAAGTGAACTATTCCTTTTTATAATATACAATCATTTTTGGTGACAAGGACTTATTTGTTTACTATTTTACTAATTTATTGCTAGATTATTGTGTTAAATATTTAAAACATACACATAAATTTAGCAAATTGTGCTATCTAATACAATGACATCTGTTTAAATTATTTATTTTGGAGGCCAAATGCTATATTAAGAAGGGTCTCTGTGTTTTAGAGGAAAACCACTACATACTCCTTAAGCACAGCTCTGTATAAGTATCACTCAATTAAGAATTTGTAAGGTTTTGTTTCAAGAAAATTGCCTTTGTATTATTTTAATACCATTTTAATGAAAGAGAATTAAATACTGAAAGAATTAATACTAAAAGTACACACACTAGAAAATGTCATTATTTCAAAGGAAATTACAAGAACTTACTTCTGAAAATATGAATATTGTTATTCTTCTCTAAGTAAAACCCAACATTCATTTTCTGATTTAATATTTTTTGTGGAAGGATAGGATCTCAAAACCATAAGATTGAAGAGTTCATTACTGAGCCAAATGTCTAAAAAGGATAACGCAAATAGTTTACACTGACTCTTTCAAAGTATGCCCACAGTCACAAACGTAGATTTATATTTTTATTTTTACCTGTTCCCAAACACTCAGCTGAAAAAAATAAACCCATGTCAAATGGCACTGTATCCAAGCTCAACAGCCTAAGTGTATCTCCAGAATCGAAAGTAAGAGTTTAACTAACCTAAACAGCAGTGTGCCTACATCTTCCTTTTTTTTTTTTTGTAAAGTGATATCCCTTCAGTAAAGCATACAAAAGAAAGGAATTCACGGTTTCACTTAAGAATAACTTTTTTACATTTAATTTGAAATTATGGATCAAAAGACCATTGTGGGAAAAAGGATCACATGGTGCTCAGGTATCTTTGCTGAACCTCATAGGCAGTGTTACTTCCTATTCACTTCTGAGAAAAATTGCTGAGAATAGAATTCTGTGGAGAAATGATACAAAATTGCCCCCATCCTGCATAGATGAAGTTACTGAATTATGTGCAGTTAACTTCAGCTGAATCTGAAGTTCTGACCAGAGAATAAACAGAAGAGAAGGAAGGTAAACAAGGGAGAAAGAGAATAAATATTTACATCCTATTTTATGTTAATCATTCAAAAATGGAGGAAAAATAATGCAACTCTCCCACAGTGCTAACAATATGTATAGGTCTGAATTTAAATATGTGAAGCATATTTTTTCAAGACCATCAAAATTTTCAGCTTTCATAACAATGTCTATTTCTCCTGTCTAAAGATTTATTTATATTCTACAAGCAAAACTCAAAACATAGTTTTTAGTGCACAAGTAACTAGACTGATGTTAAAATATAATTGCTGTTTCTTACATAATGACTGTTCTCTGAAGTGTATTCCCTGTAGCTTTGTGTATTTCTCATTCTCTCAGGTGTTTTGAGCATAGTTCTCTCAGCATAAAAAACATAAAGTGTGTTCTGAGTGCATTAAAAAAACCCCAACAAACAACATAGTGGTTTACCATATGCTGCCTTTATCATTTGGGTAACACTTTTACACCAGTATGTGGTGTGAAAGTGTCTATCACAGAAAGCTGAAGAAAAAAAGTCTAGTTTCTTAATTTTTCACTTGTAAAGGGTCCACTTCTAGTCCTGTTGAAATCAAAGGATTTTTGGACAGCCATGGATGTCAAGGGGAAATAGATTCAGGTTTTCAGTTGGATTCTGGCAGGTTTTTTTCCCACAGTGAAAGTCCATGGCTCAGACTCTGAATAGGACAGAAGAGTGTGTGATAGGAGTGGGGGGTTGCTGTTTTCAATTCTGCCACAGTCATATGAAGTTTTACAAGGTAAGTCCCAGGTGCTGCACCTGGGGTGGGACAATCCTGGATGTACAGACAGGCTGGGGAATGAGATGCTGGAGAGCAGCACTGTGGGGAGTTCCAGCTGACACAGAGTTGAACATGGGCCAGCAGTGCCCTGGCAGCCAGGAGGGCCAGCCCTGTCCTGGGGGGCATCAGGCACAGCATCACCAGCTGGGCAAAGGAGGGGATTGTCCTGCTCTGAGCTGGGGCAGCCTCACCTTGAGTGCTGAGCTCAGTTTTTTGTGCCACAATACAAAAAAGGCATTAAACTATTAGAGAGCATCCAAAGGATAAGGATAGTAAAGGGTCTGGAGGGGGAGGTGTGTGAGGAGTGGCTGAGGGCGCTTGGTCAGTTCAGCCTGGAGGAGAGGAGTCTGAGGGGGGACCTCATTCAGTCTGTAACTTCCTTGTGAGGAGAAGGGGAGGGGCAGGTACAGATCTCATCACTCTCCAGCAACAAGACTCAAGGAAGGGATGTTTAGCTTGGAAAAAAGTTTTTCACACAGAGGGTGGTTGGGCACTGGAACAGGCTCCTCAGGGCAGTGGTCACAGCAACAGTCTGAGTTCCAGAAGCATTTGGACAATGCTCTCAGGCATGTGGTGTGGCTCATGGTGTGTCCTGTGAGGGCCAGGAGTTGGATTCAATGATCCTGATGGATCCCTTCTAACTCAGAACATTAACAGTGATTCTGTGCTATCTGGCCTTGGACACCTCAGCTAGTTTCACTGTCTTATTGAAAATATTTGTAAGTTATAACAGTTTCCATACTATTTTATGTGCAGTAGCTAACCTGTTTATGTTGCTGTATCCTATGATAAATTTCAGTGTTTATCACCAGCTATCTTTTACTGTAAAAGATATCCTAAACCAGTGCTTCTAATTCTTCTAACTCCTTCTGTTTCTTGTAGCTCATCCTTGTCAGAGATAGTCCTTTCCATTGAGCCATCTCTTGTTTCTCCCTAGAACTGAACTCTGATCCTCAGTGGCCCTGAAAATACAAGTCCAAAAATAAACTGCGAGGATAATTATTAACAAGGTCATCAACAGCCTTGGCTTTTCCCATCTTTTTGTACTCCCTCTTTAGACTTCTAGAATATATAAAGATTTTTTGTTTGTTTGTTTTTAAATGTCAGCAGGATATCACTCATAGAAATAACCTTCAAAACGTTGTAAACCTTTTGGTGCTGCTGAAGGTGTTCTGCATTCTTGAAGATGCCATTAGCCACTCAAATCAGGAGAGTGTGCACAAACACATGCATTAAGCTGGCTTGTTCATATTGAAGAGGAATAGTCACTGTAACCAAGATACACAAAGGTATAGTTGTATTACTTTTCTTGTATTAAAAGAGACAAAAAGAATGAAGGCTGTGACTGTCTGGATCTTTTGAAGCTCAGTGCAGGGAGGATAATTTCTCCTTCTCAACATTTTGTACATCCCCACAAAGGGAAGCCACAAAATGCTAAATTCCTTGGGGCATGGCATATCATTTTCATTGTTCCCAATATAATAAGTGTTTCTCTGGCAAGGTTTTTTTTTTTTTTTTTCCTTTCACTGTATGTAATAAATCTTATTACTCCATGTATGGTTTTCAAAGCAGCTTTTTAAAATTCAAATTTAGTATCAGTTTTCTTCAGAAATGATGGAAGTAGTTATTAGCCTGTGAGTACCTGTTAATGCCACAGACAAATATAAAATCCACATTAGCTATTTCCATTTTTAAATTTTTCTAACATTTTAACTTCTGAAACATCTGCTTGAGCTATTTTTCTTTTTGCATCTCAATTGCTCCATTGAAGTAGAGAGAGGTGAGCAAGCAGCTTGAGACTTCAATTTGAAATATATTAAATAGGAAAAGCTCAAAGGGGAAACATCTGCTGAAGTGAAAATGTCTGCACAGGATTGGAAAGCAAGATTTACAGGCTGAGGAATAGGAGAAAGAATCTATCATAGTATTTAAAATAGGATCTAGCTGATTCTTGTAGTTCCCTTAGGTTGTTCAAGATCAGTGCCTGGGTCAAAGAGATACACAATGTTGTGCAGAATCCTTCCCCTATATTTGTGTCTGTGTTATTTCTGACTCAAAAGCAAGCCTGACCTAAGTTGCATAGCTTCCAGTTAGCTTCAGACCATTTATTTATTGTTGTTGCACGTGATGGAGATAATCTTGTGCAAAAAAAAAAAAAAAAAAAAAAAAAAAAATTCAAGCTGCCTACTGTTCTAATCAGATCTGTTGTACTTCAGAGCACCTGTACATCAAGCAGTCCCAGAGCACCTTGCCAAGTCATCCACCCAAATCTCAAGAGGGACTGTCCAAAGGATGGGCATGATAGTCTGTGTGAATTCCCATAGTCTGACTGCAGGAGCAAATGTTCACTGAATGTACACAGAGCAAAAAAGCACCACTGTTTATTCAGTCCTTGGCATATCCAATGAGAGGTGACTTTTCTTTATTCAGTATATGATTATAAGATTATGCATCCTTGTAGTATGGTTCTGGAGGAAATTATACACCATTTTCCCAGGCAAAGTGTTTTATTTTTACAAAAAGGGAAGGGAAAAAAAGAGAAAAAATTAAAAAGAAAGAAGAAAAACAGCCTAAATAAACCAACACCCTAAAGCTCCTGAGGCAGGCCTTAGCCAGACATTTTAATTTCAGAGGATTGATCTGTGAAGAATGCAAATTTCTTTTGCATTGCCTGTAGGGTGACAGCACAGTGACAGCTTTCCTGGTCAGAGGACAAAGATTGTCACAGAATTTGCTGAGGAACATGACAAAAGAAAATTATGTCTGGGGAGCTTATTCCCTTCACCTATCACAGGAGGAAAGCAAGAATATTTATATCCAGATGAATGCACATGTAGTGTCATAAATAAAAAAATAAAGTACATTGACTGTTTTCAAGACAATAGAATCATCTGCCACACATCTTACTCAGAGAGACACCCAACTATCTTTAAGCCTAGTTCTCTGAACATACAAAAAATCAACCATCTTTAGCAAGAGAGGGGTGGAAAATATTTGGGTTCATCCTAGATTGCCTTTAACTTGTTTTATCTACCTTTTCTTTGAGAGTTTAAAAACTCCAGAGATTCTATCTGCCTTTTTAGAGATAAGATGAGCTGGTAGGGGACAACCACAACTAATGTATGTTATGTCAAATTCCATAAGGTACAGTACCTGCAGGCTGTGGTCTGTGAGGCCTTTGCTAGGTATTATCAGAAGTCATTAGATTGGCTGAGTCTGGCAAGAAGAGAATATAAGGGGCACACCTGCGTTTCTTTTGAAGTGTTGCCTATGGAGAATTCCAGATCATTAATTTTTAGAAATTCATACTCTTCGCAAAAAAATTTAAGAAAACTGAAAGTTTTATTATGAAAAAGCAAAAGAAATATGCAGGTTATTGTGACACAATAATTTGTGAAAAAAAAATTATTTGCCAAGCATCTGAGAACAGAATGACTTTCAGAATTCAAAATTAGTAGAAATTCCAGTGGTTCATAATATTTATAATACTATCAGCCAACTGATGCTTGTCTCCTGCAGCATAATTATCCAGGCAAGAAGTAGAGACTTTATAGGCAAGGGCTGCAGAATGCCCATGAGGAAGTAGGTTTTGGGAGCTCATTGCAGGAGAATTTTTGGGAGCAGACCAAAAAACTCTGGGAGGACATTGTGAAAGTGCAGGAGGGGTAGAAACTTCAGGGAAAGCCTTCCTTAAGAGTATTGGCTCAGGAAAGCCTGCAGGAAGAGCCTGAGTCAGGGTTGGAAATAATGGATGGATGGACCTATACTCACAGTCTTCCCAGGCCTCACAGTCTGACCTCATTGCCCTTCATTCCCCAGTCCTGAGTGTCAGAAACTCTCAGACTCCAGGGGAATGTAGAAGGTGACATGAAATGCAACCTAGAGAGAAAGTAGGGCATCACTGTGGATACCTACTGGTGAACACTGCAGTAGGATATGGATTCCTTGCAGAAATGTGTCAGGTTTACCAACAGACAGGTGGGTAACTCATTTTGACCCTACCTTTGATGTAGGTTCAAAAGGGTTATGTTAAAAAGGGTTGTATTTAGGAGAGGTTTTGCCAGCTTGCCAGGTCCACCGCCACAAGACAACCCACCTTGGAAGCTCTTTTCTTTGGCAGCAATTACTTGTGTTTGACAGTGGCAGGAGGAAGTGAGTCTGATACAAGTGTTCACCTGCCTTTGCAGTGTGAGAGGAGGGTGATGTCATGGCTCTGCCCTTCATTAATCAGCTTCCTTCCTGCTTTAATTCTTTTCCAGGGTTACAGTGCGGGCAGTTCCAGGGATCCCCTGCGAAGGAAACGTTATTCTTGTGTGTGGCTTTATGAGATAAGCTATAAAAGTAGCTAGAAACATGCTCAGAGACTATGGCAAGCACTTTGCTTAAAGATGCTGGAAATGGTCTTTTGCTGTGATCGATTCAGTAACGACTAAATCAGAACACTTGTAGCAAAGGACCAGAACTCACAATTCCTTCTTTATAGCACTATTAAGCCATTATTATTTCTGTATGTGCCTCCTGAAAATAACCAGTCTTTCATCCTTGGTGTGTGTGTATGCCTTCGCTGTCACAAAAGAATGGGCAAATTTTGAGAACTTGTTGTTTTGCTGATGTAAATTCAGTAATATTTTCATTTCTTGTACAAGTATTTAGAGTTTCTACCACTTGTATCAGTTGGATAATGCTACAGTGCCAGCAGCCATCTGCTAATTTTACAAAATGTTTAGATTAAAATTTAAACTAAGCTTTGTAATCTTTTCACAAAAATGCAGTCACCACTAACCTTCTACAATAAGAGCAGCTTTAACTTATCCAAATCTCCTAAACTTATGTTAAAATATCTATATAGAAAGAAAAACTGACTCACTACATGAAGATGGGATAGTTATAGACCACATTATGCTAAAGGATTAGCCATAGAAATAACAAAATGAAACTGGTTTTAAAATTTTAATTATTTCTCTGGGCTAGTATAAGTTTGGTTTTGATTTCAAGAACAGTTGGTGTTATTTCTTTTAGAAAAATAGTGACACAATTTCTCTACATGGCAATCCTTACTTTGTCTTACCTTCTGAGTGTTTGTAAGGCTCAAGGGATTTGTTAGAGAAAAAGATATGGATTCCCCTCCCTTGCTTCCAGTTGAGATCATTTTGAACTCTATTCAGGCATGAAAGAAATACTAATCAGTCTTTTAGACTGGAGAGAAACTCCCGGGTGTATAGAATACATGTAAACTCTCCTATAAATATGAATATCATAGCATCTGAGAAAAAAGCTACCTGAGGTAGGGAAGTTTTATTTATTTTTTCTTCAAATAGGAAAATGAAAAAATTATTTTGCTGGAAACATGCAGGTTTCATAAACCTTGGAAAGTGTTTTTTTTAATCCAGGAGGTTACATATATCTGTTTGTGGCTGAAAGATAATTGTCCTAAACCTTCCCTTTTTCTTCAGAAGGGCTTTTCTTTTCAAGGTGATGGAAACTGCTTTTCTCTCCTCTCACACAGAAGTCTTCCATATGGACCAAAAAGGGGAAAGGCAATAAGAAATATTTTAATGTGGTATGTGGACAATTTTACCCTTTCCTCCAGATAGGCAGGATTGTTTATTTTTTCTAAAATACAACACAATCATATTAAGCATAGTAACAGCATATCTTGTGCCAGTCTTCTGTTCATTGTAACCAGTAACTGTTTAATCCAAGCTCAATGTAGGAACAGTACAGAGGCAGGGAAGAAAGGTCCTCACAGTGAGCTGCAGCATCCTGCTCTGCTCACCACCCTTGTGCATCCTTTGGTGAATGTTGGTGTAACTTCAAAGGTGTATGCTCCACTCAGATAAGCATATTTGCTTTTTGGTTAGGGCAATCTCCCAGGAGGCAAAAAAAAATTTACAACTTTAAACATCTGAATCTGAAAAAAGTTGAAACTGTCTTTTCATGTCCTAGATAAGAACTCTCTGCCATGCTGTTTAACTGGGCAGCACTACAACTATCTCCAGCCAGGCTCCAGGAGTAAGCCTGGCTCATGTCTCTGAAAGAAAAGAACTAGGTGGAAAAATGGACTCAGCCTGTGAACAGAAAAAGTCTCTGAATCTGTATTCTCAAAAGGAATGATTTTGGTTACACTCTTGTCTAGGAATCTTTAGGGGCTAACAGCTGGTTTGTCTTTATTCTGTGTGCTAGCTGTTTTGGATCCCATTCTGGGATACCCAGGTCTATGCCTTTGGAAATTCTGTTCCTTTTTCATGAACGTAACTTTGTTGCTGCTGGTTTTAAACACATAAATCCTTTATTGTGTTCAGACCTAAGGGTCTGTGTCTGGTGATAAAAATGGAAGTACTGAGACAAAGAGACTATTAAATATGTATTATGAAATTTTCTAATATGTGAGGAGAGAAACATTCTTGGGTTCCAAGTGAAATTACATTTTCTCTCATTTGCATCAAGAAAACAGAAGCACTAATAATATATGTGTCAAATCAGTGATGGAAATAGCTATGCAATCAAATGATATAATGATGGTATATAAGTGAAGGTGACCTACTAATGAATAATGTGGGAAGGAAAGACTGACAAAGTGTTAATTGATATGTCAAGCCAGTAATGTCAGGCAGTTGCATGGAAGAAGAGAAATTAGTCAGTGTAAATTTTGTGGTGACCATCAAAACATGCCAAAAGCAATTGCACTTTCCGTAAAAAAAAAAAAAAACAAAAAAAAAAACCAAAAAACACACAAAAAAACAAACCAAACACACACAAAAAAAAAGAAAAACAAGAAAATATACCACATCTCATTTACTGCTCCAGGTAGCCAATAATGGTTCACCCAGCAAAGCCTTTTAATGTCTAAGAAAAAAATATTTGCAGCATCTATGTACCACAATAATCTTCAATTCAACCTGTGAAGTTTTCACAGCTGCTCCTTAGAGAAACACAATAAAATCTACTTTTGATCCATATCTGCTTACATTGTATGGGAAATGAGTAGCTGAAGCCATATCAAAAATATGTATGTATAATATAAATCTGAGTTGAGAAACTGAAAGAAAAAAAATAGGATTTTTAACAAGCAACCTCACTTTGTACTTCCTTATGAAATATATTGGGAAAAATAAATGGCAGCTTCCTAGGCTGAGGGTTTTTTTCACTTGTCTTGAATTTTAGAGGGACTTTTGGTTTTTTTTCTGATAGAACTTTGAAAACCCAAACCCATTACTTTTGTGACTAAACAGTCAGATCAATACATGAAATTGCACTAGGTCACTCCAGACAGTGAGGGAGAAAAAAAAATCTGTGTGGTTTTGTCACATGACTTAATCTAGAAGAAAAGTGAAATATTAAATATACTTATATTTATATTATGTATTCGTAGATCAGAGCTGCCTGAGAAAACGTATTTTTTCCTGAACTTGAAGCCACTTTTGAATAACATAAGAAGTTATATATTACTTTGTCCACTAGAGGGTATCAAACATATTTCCAATCTTGCAGTAGAAACCCTCAGAAGCTCAGAAAATAATTAAAATCAGGTTAGATTAATGTTACCATATTTTCAAAAAATACCAGTGTCTATGTTTAATATAATACTTTGTGAAAGTGAAGCAAATATCTTCCTCCTGCTATACAAAATCCTAGATGTATTTTACATTATGAACTATCTCTACACAATCTTGACTCTTCTTAATGTTCTCATGAAAGAGAGGCCATGTTACAGTGAAATATTTAATGATGCTTCTTGTGATGAGAGATTTCTACTCCTTCTGAATTGGAGCTGAAATTAAGATCTAGTTTGGGACTTAATCTCCAAAAACTTCTGATGTAGATTAAATATAATTTTAATATCCTGGAAATGAATTTGCAGAGCCTTGTATTTCAATTTATAATTTGTGATGATCCCTAAAGAGAAACAAACATAAAATAAAACTTTGAATTATTAACAAAAAAACCCTTGTATTTTATGTTAGTTCTATATGTTACAGTTTTCTTACTCCATAGTTTAAAGACAAACTGTTTTCAACAGAGATAATGGAAAAGGCACCCCCCAAAAAAAGTTTGATAGGCCTTTTTGCAATCCAGGATATTTATCAGTGCTGCTTATCAGCACTGCTAAAGCTGTCTTTCTTGTGAGACTTGAAGTGGAAAAATTATGAAACAGAAATGTTTCCAAAATTCATTGTTCTTCTTAGTTTTGTGTTGAAATAAGACTAAACAAATTCAAGCATGAACTGAAGTACACCTCCTTTAACAGTCAGATAGTTACTAGTACAATCAGTCAATTTATCAGCACATGCAAACTTTATCAAAATGGAGCTTGAAGAAATGGATATGTTTTCTTGTTCAATAGGAAGGTCACCAGTATCATGCAGGAGTTAGTGAATGAGAGTGGAACTCTCCATGTATGTTATTATGAGGCCCATGGTCAGAGTGGTCTCTTGTGGCTGCAATATTCACTCCACATGGCCCATGCTAATGATTACAGGTTTTGCATTGTCCTGGATAAACTAGTTTGTGGGATCCCAGGGAATATATCTCACATTGCACTCATTCTCTTTGGGGGAGAAAACAAGGCTCAACAAAGCAAAACCAACCAGACTTCTTTGGAAATAGTTAATTCTTTTTTCTTAAATGCAGAAATCCACAGCTGACTCTCCTGTAAAACTTTGTTCATAATACTTGTGATAATAAGATTTTTAAAATGTTTATTTCTGATTTGCCTATATTAAAAGCCACTGAATTGGAGATCTTTCACCAACTGGCCCTCTAGATTCTGTCAGTTCTCTAGAAAACAGATCTGGCTGAGTCCTCTTTATTTTCATTTTTCTCTGAGTTTTATCCCTAATAGTATTGTAGAAAACCTGAGTCTTTGGAGTAAAAGCAGAAATTAATTTATATCAGGTTTTCTTTTGCTTCTGCATTTATTAGCTAACCGCTGAAAAGACACATAATGAGAGGAATTGCCCTATGAACATTAAGAGGCCCCCAAAAAATCTCAACAGCTAAGCTTCATGTGAAAAAACAAGTCCTCAGTGAACTGAAAATTTAGTTCAGATGAGCCTGGCAGAAAATTCCTGTTGAGTTGAAGATTCTCAGGTGTTCAAAGTACCTTCCTGCCTAGGAAGATAATGGAGGAGTCACTACTACTACTTTAAGACTTCAACACTATCAAGGAAACAGCAACTGAACAACATCTGGACATACCTCCCTGTCTTAGTCTTACAATGTACTGAATAACATACATGCATATGAAAATGTACTCCATTCTTCTTCATCTAAAAAGAAAGTTACTCACCCCTCTTGCTCCTAGTGAATGTCATTATATGCTCTCATTTCCAAATAACTTGACTGAATTGACCTTCAGTAATTCAGTCTGCTTACATGCAAAACATTAGCACACAGCACTCAGATTATCATTCGAAAAACTCACATTAGAAAATAAGCTTGGCATTTACGTGAACACATAAGTGCAATTAGTCTTACAACGAGCATTCATTTTGAATGTATCATTTACATCAAAGAAACAGACCCTTGTCTGTTTAAAGAAACATCCTTACAAGATGATCAATGACAAAAGACCAGAAGGCAACAAGTAGGTTGTCTTTGGCTTCTGTGAAAATTGGATTAAGCTTTATAGGTTCTTTGAATAAAGGAAGTGGTTAATTCTTGTAGTTCACTACTTCCCTGGCAAATATTACTGAGCTTTAATTTTCTATCTTATAGTCTTTATTCAAGCTGTGTATCCATGACATCAAAGATGGGGTGAAACCCCGGATCATATAATTCAGCCCACTTACTGTCATCTCCTTTATGCAGAAGCACTTGTGTGACACGATTTTAAAATGTTGTCAGCTTAGTCAAAATTTCTAAAATCTTTGTAGCTAAAGATGCAAAATGTTACTTTTGTTGCTTTTCAACCCTCTGTTAGGTCTTTAAAATCAGAAAGATATTTCTAAAATTCATAAGAATAAGCTTAAGGTGTTCTTGCAGTAAGAGAATATTGCACATAGACATTTTATATCTGTTTTATGCCAACATGCTTACGCATGCATTTTGACATTCGGCTTTCTGAGCATAATGAAGATATCCAAGACCCAAATTATTCCCTGTAAATGCTTTGTGCTCCCTCACTTCTGGCTACTTGTTAGTGTTCATATTCAAAGAGGATCATATTCCATTGCAACAAAAAATACCAAGAGCTTGGTCCTCAGTAGCACCCAATTAGGCACATTGTGAGGATTTGAGAAATGTCATCTTCTGGTTTTGATGTTCATGTAGTTATTTTACCAAAATGTTAGTCTTACTGCAATAGAGAAATGTGTTTGCACTATGTCAATGTATATACATTTCCTCTCAGCTTGTTCCTAACAAGAAATAATTTCTTTGTGTTACTGGGTAACATTCTGTTCTCCTGTCCGTTTATTGATTTGTGAGCCAAATCACAGAGCTGCTCATCTGATACTCACTTCCTGGAGGGAGAAAATTTGCTTTTAATCCAAGCACTCTGCCCTTTCATAGATATGCCTGGAATTTCTGCTTTCTGCATTACCAAACTCCACCCAAAGTTACTTTCCTTTCAGGAAGAGTCCTGAAGGGTGCATCCTGTGAGATTTCCTGAAACCTGGCATGGAGCCAGCAAAAAAAAGTTTGTTTGATTTTTTTGTTCTCTAGAAACCCATCTAACTTTACCTTCAAAATTTCTTTATTTGCACATATAACCTCTTACTGTTTGTGGAAGCAATACTTATTAAGGCAGTGGGGGATTAGAGTTCATTCGGACATATTTTTCTTGTAGGAAATCCACTTCTTGCACATATGTTAGAATGGCAAACTTTATTCTGCCTTAAACCTTGAATTTCATTATGGATATAAATCTAAACATGACTGTTCAACAGTAGTAGCTTAGCCTTGACAAGGTGCCAGGTACCCACCAAACTTGTCTTTCACTCCTCTCACTCAGAAGGACATAAAGATAAAATAAGAAAAAACTCAGGGGGTGAGATAAGGTGAGGGCAATTACTCACCAGTTACCATCATGGGCAAAACGGACTTGACTTTGAGAAGATTAATTTAATTTATTAACAATTAAAATTGATTAGTATAGTGAGAAACAAAAAACAATCTGAAACTATTTTCCCTCCACCACTTCTCCCCATCCTGCTCAGGCTTCTTGTCTTCTTCACTCTCAAATCCTCTACATCCCTCTCTCAAAGGGATGGAGGGGATGGGGAGTGGAGGTTGCAGCCTACTCATAACACCTCATCCCTGCCACTCCTCCTTTCTCACCCTCCTCCCCTGCTGCAGCCTGGGGTCCCTCCCATGGAATACAGTCCTTCACAAACTGCTCCAACATGGGTCCCCTCCATGGAGCACACTCCTTCAAGAACAGACTGCTCCAGCATGATCCCCATGGGTCACAGATCCTGCCAGTAAACCTGCTCATGCATGGACTCCTCTCCATGGGCTGCAGCTCCCTTCAGGGCATACCCACCCACTGCAGCATGAATTCCCCCATGGTCTGGCTGCTTGAAGATCTCTGCTCCACCCTGGACCTCCACAGGCTGCAGGGGCACAGCTGCCTCAGCATGGGCTGCACCAGGGGCTGCAAGGGAACCTCAGCTCTGGCCCCTGCAGCACCTCCTACCCCTCCTTCTGCACTGACCTTGGAGACTGCAGAGTTTTTCTCTGAAATCTTTTCTTACTCCACTCTCCCACAGATGCTGCACAGCATTTTTTTTTTTTTTTCTCTTTCTTAAATGTGTTGCTCTGTGGGCTCTGCTTTGGCCAGTGGCTCCATTTCAGAGCTAGCTGGCACAGAATCTATTCAATATGAGAGAAGTCACCCCTGCAGTGCCTATCCAACTCCCATTATGTTTACTTTCCATGTAAACGTAATGTATCAATTCATACCCCTTTTTTACTGTCATACCTTAAAATATGTATATGTCACTCACATGCATATGCAACTTGAAAATTGTACAAGCAACTTGAAAATTATATATGCTACTGTAATTCTACAAAATATTGGGTTTCTTCAGGTGGCTCATGACACAGGTGGAGGTTTAAGCTTTCTCAGTGTTCATAATTGCTATTCCTTGGAACATAAATAACCCATTTGGTTTAATTATTCTTTTCTGATAATTCTTTTTTATCCTTTCCCATCTCATCCCAACCCACTTCATCCCATTTTGTCTCATGGCATGTTTGCCCTGAAGATTTCTGTTTCTTCAGACTTTGTTTTATCTCATACACTTTTTTATTTTGCTTGAGCTTTCTGCCTTTAACTTCTGAAATTTTCTTTGAGTCTCACAAGGTCTTCCCATTATCCATTTCCTTTGTTATGACCCTGAATTCCACTTGATCTTCCAGTAAATTTTTATAGATAAAATAGTGCTTAGCCAAACAGATATAAAACAGAACAAACATGATGATTCCTAGACAGCAAACTTTCCCTTTATTGTGTTTTTTTTTTAAATTATAGCTTGTATATATTTCCTCTTGCTTTTCTAATTTGAATTCCTAGACAAAGAACACTTGAAGCATTTATGTCCCAGCACTTATCATTACTTATGAAACATAAATGTATTTGATAATATAAAAGAAGTGGGAGAGGTTCCAATCCAGTTGCAAATTTTTTCCTTCACGTGTCTGATGCCAGTCTCTTCTATTCCTTCATATTGCTGTACTTTCTGTAGGCTTTTATTTTTCATACTTACTATCTGTTCATTAAGAATGTTTGAGCAGAGCAAAATAAATTCAATAATATATGATCTTCCAAATCTGCTATCTTTGTTTTAACAGAACATCCTTTCAAATTAAAAATATCCTGACTGGTGTAGATCCATTATCCATGAGATAAGCCTATTTCTTAACTGATCTCACACACAAAGTATGTGCAAATAATGCTTGCCTGGCTTAGTACATCGTTGTTTAGAGTGGGTTTTTAGATTTAGAGCGTCTTATGATTTCATGGCAAGGAAAAATGAGTTTGTTTATCTTTCTGATTACAAGTAAATAAATACAGAGTTATCTTTTTTTTTTTTTTTTTTTTTTTTTTTTTTTTTTTTTTTTTAATCCTGCACATTGAGTCAGAAACTACATAGCAGTACAATGTCATAGAATGAAGATAATTAATTAAATTAAACTTTTACAAGCTAAATGGATATTCCGTATTTAGCCTGCATGCTTGTAAGTGCAGGAAAACAACTCGTTAGCATTATTTATTAAGAGAAGATGAATGGTTTGAAGGTAGAAACAGCCATAGCATAGAAGTAATGGCCAAATGCTTTGGAAGGGTTAAAAAAATAAGCATTTTCTAATTTTCAAATACGGTGTATGTCTGCAGACATGAATTTCACAAAAGGTGCTAAGTGTTTTAAGTAGTTTAATATATTCCAATGGAGACAGTGAACTGTGAAAGAAAACTTTTGTCTGAAATGATTGAAAAACAAGTGTATTCACTTTCACAGATGTTGCTAAAAACATCTGTTACTTAAAGCTGCATCAGCTTTAATTGACTCTCTATTCTTGACTCTCTCCCACTCTTCATTTTTCTAATAGTTGATTTCACTAGGTATTGATTTCTGTGCGTGGACACTCAGTAATATATGACATTGCTACACACTGCTAAGTTTTTAGAAACGTGTCAGTGTTTAACACTCACAGATTGCAGAGCAAAATCTATAGATGCAAAAAAGGACTCTGGTCAAATGGGTTCACACAGATGATCTCACAGAAATTTGAGTGCTTAACCTGTTAGTAAGGGTCATATGGAGGCTGAGTCAGAAGCCTGAGCTCTTTAACAGAATCCCCACCTACTCTGATGGCTAATGGCAATGAGAAATGAATAATTATCTTCTCTTTTTGCTACCTGGTATGGGAAGCGATGCAACAAATCTCATTTCTTTTACAGTGTTTGGGACAAGGTTTTTTTTTCCAGATAGCATGTTCACAGGTCTGGTACCAGCTGATCCATGAGCTGGGATTCATGAAGAACTGTCATCTGTGTCAAGGCAGGAGACCAAAGAAGCCAATCCCTGCAGAAGACCAAGTAAAATAAGATAGTCCATTAAATGAAGTGGAGGGACTATCTGACTTGTTTTGTGTGTAGTTTCCTACATTCCCAGAGAGAAAATACTACACATATTTGTGCTTTTCTAAGGCTGCATTACTAGTAGATCCTTATCTCTGAATTTTGATTTCTTTTTCCCCCTATATTCTAACTTCAAGAAAATCTGCAGTGTTCATAAGCGAATGGATTGTCCAGATTTTTATGATTTCTATGACCAACAGGTTTCATTCAGCTGCATTTTGCAAGAGCCCACTGCTTCTTAATGTTTCACAGTGTAAGCTGTTACTCAACAGCTTTATTTTCCTCCTGACTGCATTTCCTCTCCCTTCAGTTCTACATGCCCACCTCTCTTCTTTTGGAAACTCTACTCTCTCATTAGCAGTTGTACTGTTGGTAAGGTAGTTGAAATGGTGGCCTTAGATTTCATTTGGTTTGTCCTGTTTGCCCCTCTGCAAAAGACACCTTTTCTGATACACCACAAAAACTACTTTTGTGTTTCAGGAGTGGGGCAACATCATCTGATGCAGCTGCTGCCTTCAAGTCTCTTCAGATTAAATCACATTAATTTACTGCAGGATCATTATAAAGCCATTCATGGATGCTTGTGTACTCAGAAATCACATTTACCAGCTAACTGAATGGATGAATGTAGAGGAAATTACAACTTTCTTCTCTGAAATCATAGGCCTCTTCCACTTAAACAAAAGAATTTTTTTCTGGCTGAGGGCTATTAGAAGGCATACACTAGAGCTCCACATCATGTCTATAATGCCTCAAACCATGTAAAGTACACTGTTGTAAAATTTTATTAAAAAGTTCATTCTTGGTAGAGTTTCCTATGGAAAATTACAAAACACTATTGCATTATCACAAAGAAGACAGAGTACAGTGTAAACCAGAAACAAGCAATAGAGGTTAAAGATGAAGGATTGAAGGAAGATAAAAGAGCCCAATACATGAGATTTCAGTAAAATGAGATTGCAGGATCACATGATTGTTCTCTACATTTATCTGAAGGGCTTCAGGAGTCAAAAATCTTATGTAGTAGAGGTGGAAGTACATATGAGAACCACTAGATAAAATAAAACAAACCCAAACCCCACCAAAATAGAGTTCAAAGATCGTGATGTTTTTTCAAGCAGTAAACTTTTTAACTGAAAAAGATCCACTACAATGCCTCTAATGAACTATATACTCTGCAAAAAATTCAGGAAACATCTGTTTTCCTACTCATAATTATATTTTATTCAGTAATTTTGAAGAAATGGTTTCCTAACTGTTATGTAGGACTTTGAAAACAAACCTGAACAAAGCACCAAAAATAGTAGAGATAGATAGCATACTGTCAGTGGACTAGGTTATATGATTTAATAAATATATTCCACAACTGATTCCCATTGCTATGAATTCTCACAGAATTTGAATTCTTTTGTAGTTTTGAAGTCTCATATTACTTCAATGGAACCCAGCTGAAATTTGCAATTAAGAGTTTTTCTGGGTTTTTTTTTCTTTGGCTGCTTGGATTCAAATAATAAACTCTGATGATAACAGCATGGCAATGTTTGGATAAATTCTGTGAAATACAATGTAAATTTTTCATCTTGTTTTCCTTCCTGGACAGTCAAAAGAATCAAAAGTAATTAAAAGTCCCATTGTTCCAGTGCAGTAACTCTCCAAGACAGGGAGTGCTTAACTCTTGAAAGAACACTTCACAGGAAGTTTGAGCTATCTGCAGCTGTCCTCAGGACCCAGTTAACTGGTAGAAATCTGTTAAATCATTGATTGAGTGTTATAAATAAATATATAGGATGGTTTGTACTGTATTTTTAAAAATACTTTCTTTCATTGTCTATACAATACACAACTATGTGTCATTAAGTGTTTTACCACCTAATGTTATAGAATGGTTTGTATTGGAAAGGGTCTCTTAAGATCATTTAGTTGAACTCCCCTGCAGTGAGCAGGGGTACCTTCAATAAGACCAGGCTGCTCAGAGCCCCATCCAACCTAGTCTTGAATGTCTCCAGGGATGGGGCATTCACCACCTCTATGGGCATCCTCTTGCAATGTTTCACCACCCTCACCACAAAAAAAAATTTCCTATATCCAATCCAAATCTACCTAAACCATTTTCATTTAAAGCCATTCTCCTTCACCCATTGCAGCAGGCTCTACTACAAAATCCATTCCCATCTTTTTTATGAGCCCCACCAAGTACTGAAAGGAGAAAATAAGGTTTCCTTGGAGTCTTTTCTTCAGGATGAACAACCCCAATTCTCCCACCCTTTCTTCATAGCACAGATGCTCCATTCTTCTGATCATCTTCTTGTCCCTCCTCTGGAGCTGCTCTAACAGGTCTTTCCTGTGCTGTGATCCCAGAGCTGGATGCGGCACTGGGGATGCGGTCTTGCCAGAGCAGAGCAGAGGGGCAGAATCCCCTCCCTCTCCCTGCCCACACTGCTTTGGATGTGTTTGTCTTTCTGGGTTGCAAACACACACCACCAGCTCATATGCAGCTTTTCATCCCCCAGTAGCCTCAAGTTTTTCTCTGCAGGTCTACTCCGTCCCTTCAGTCTCCAGCACATATTGATACAGGGGGCAGCCCTGACCCAGGTTCAGGACCTTGAACCTGGCTTTGTTGTCGCTCATGAATCTCACATGGTCCCACTCCTCAAGCTTGTCCACATCCCTCATGTATGTCAACCCCACCACTCAGCTTGGTGTAATCTGCAACTCACTGAGGGTGCACTCATTGCTACTGTCCATGTCTTTGATCAGGATATTAAACACTACTGGTCCCACTGTGGGCTCCTGGGGGCTACCACTCATCACTGATCTTCATCTGGACATTGAGCACTAATCTCTGGATGTGATTGTGCAACGAATTTCCTATCCACTGAATGGTCCACCCATCAAATCCATACTTTTCCAATTTAGAGAGCAGAATGTTGTGGGACACAGAGTCCAGACACATGATCTCTGTAGCTTTTCCCTTTTCCACCGAAGTAGTAACTGCAGTGGCTGACAGGAGAGATACTCAAGGATATACGACCATATAAAAACCCCACAAACATCTCCTTCCAAGAAATAGGATATAATTGGTTTCCAGCATGTAAAATGTAGAAAAAATTATGAAGCAGTCTGGGATGAGGAGATAATTTTAAAAGATGGAGAGGTTGGCAGAAATGCAGAAGACGCAGGTCAGCAGTTGTCTAATACAAAACAGGAGTGAACGGTTGACTTGCGATAGGGATTGAGAAAGAACCCAGCTTGGGAAATTGATGCTGGTCTTTTTCCATGCCAAGAGGATAGAATGGGAAAATTGACTGAATTTGAAGTAGCTGACAGAGCAAAATTGGGAAAAAGAAAAATCATAGGCACAATCTAGAAGGGAAGAAGAATAATTAGAATATAGCATTACATCACCAGCTGTGGAATAGCAAGGAGATGTCTCTTAGTCATAAAATCCACCAGACATAGGTAATTGATTTCATAGAAATACTGTTAAGCAAGCCACTGAAGAAGCACATTTCTTTTTATATGTATGAGTAGCTTTATTATAAATCCTATAGGATTCTTGAAATTCATTAAAAGGGAGGATCTGTAGATCTTTTAAAGACCATCTGTTTTGATTTTGGGATCATCACCTTGTCAGGTTGTAAGGAACACTGTGTACAGTAGAAAATAACAAATGCAGTATTAAAATTCGTAGGATGTATTTTTCTGATTAATAATGCAGATGCCTTACTTTCCTCATTTTAAAATCTGTTTCAGGGAACAATTGAAGCCTTTCATTCTATTTTAAAGATTTTTTTTCCTTTGAAGAATGCTGTCTTGAAACCAAGAACAGTTTTTCTGCAGTTCTAAGCTCTGATTAATTTTTTTTCTTCCAAATCAGGGATTCTGCCCCTTCTATTTGATTTCTTATTTGTCTATTTAGAAATCTGACTTGAACACCTTACAATGCAATATTTACAGAACTGTCAAACTTTGTGATTTATGCAATGTATGCTATATGATTTGTGCAAAATATATCAACATTATTTTTGAGGTTTCTTTTCAAACTGCAGAAACATAAAAGACTTTGATGTTTTTGCAAAACATTACTGAAGCAATTATACTTTGTTGCTACTAATTTTTATTAAGTCAGAATAAACATTAAACTTTGAAACTTTTCAAGTCAAAATATGCTTTGAATGTAACAGTTCGGTATTTGAATTATACAAAAGAATCTTGGAGGGGCAGTAGGGAATCTCTGCTCATGGTTTGCATATGGGCACAACACAGTTCTCATTAATGTTAATTGGATTTATAAGCCTGCATCAAAGGAAGAATATAGGCTTAAAGTAACTTTCAGTCATGCTCAGATCTCACTCCTTTTTTGGCATTTTGCATATCTTTCCATAGGTTTTCTCAAACTCTCTTTTGAACTAAACAGAAGACTGTGGATCATAATGGTGCATTGTTTTATCAATTTCTCAAGGTCAGCATAACCAGTTTACCTGCATAGAGACCTCTGCTCTTTCCTAAAAATGCTCTGTATGCTCTCACCTGAAGGAATTTTCGGAATTACGTTAAGAAATAAAGGAGATTTTTGTGCATTTTCCCTGAAACTACTGCCACTCTAGTTTGATCAGAAGGAAAATAAAATAGATAGGTGGCTTCCTCAGCACTTTGTAGCCTAATATCCTATCCCCTGCACCATTCTTCTTTCAGTACTGGAGACTGGCAAAAGGTTTTGGTAATTAGTTCTTCTACCACCATGACTTAGATATTTTAATGCATATTTCTTCAAACAAATGATGTAAACCAGCAATGCATCTCACTGGGACTATAGTCAGGGCTCCACTTTATACAGTTCTATCCATAACTACATGAATGCATTATGAATCTGCAGTATCAGGATTGTATCACTATTTATATTGACATCTATTTATATACCTTGGGCAAGGAGAAGCTGATTGCTCTCCTGATCCCAGGAGGAGAGTTGAAACAATGGCACTAGCTGAGGCTCCCTTTAGCTATCAGCAAACAGCTTCCCATAAGGACTCTCTTGTACTATGGCAGAGAGGATGAGAATTCCATGCTGGCAACTGCTGACCCACAGCTGTAATTAGGGCTTTGCAAACATCAGACAATCCTGAAATCAAGATAAGACTTGAGGAATAAACTCAAATCTTTGTCCCCCAACTCTCCCTTCTTCCTGGGCTCAATCTTCACTCCTCAATTCCCTGCCATCTTCCCTCCAATGGTGCAGGAAGACAGGGAGTGGGGTCTGCAGTTAGTTCATCACATGTTGTCTCTTCCACTCCTTCCTCCTTAGCAGGAGGACTCCTCACACCCATCCCCTGCTCCAGCGTGGCAGTCCGTCCCACATGAGACAATTTCTCCAGCTGACTACTTCCACAGGCTGCAGTTTTTTATGAACTTCTCCAGCTTGGGTCCTTTTCCAGATGGTGTAGCCCTTCAGGAACAAACAGCAGGAACATGTGTCCCCCATGGGGCCACAAGTCCATGAGGCCATAGTTCTGCCAGGAGTCTGTTTTAGCATGGTCTTCTCATAGCATCAGAGCCTCCTTTGGGCATGCACCTGCTCTCCTTCTGTAGATTGGTCTCCTTTCCACCATGGACTTTCATGGGCAGCACAGCTGCCTCACCATGGTCTTCAACATAAGCTGCAGGGGAATCTCAGCTTTGGCTCCTGGCTCCTTGCCCTTCCCTTCTGCACTGACCTTGGTATCTGCAGGGTTGTTCCTCTCTCATATTCTCCCTCCTTTTTCTCTGACTCCAATGTCACCTGAATTATAACTTTTTTTCCTTCCTGTATATGCCCAACCCAGAGGAGCTACCACCATCACTGATGGGTTCAGCCTGGGCCAGTGGCATATCTTGGAGCCAACTGCACTGGGGAATCCTCTGGCAGCAGATCAATGAAGCCACTCCTGTTGCCTCTCTGGGAGAAGCATCCCCAGAAAACACTTATACTAGTGAGCTACCTGGGTCTCTAAGATTTGTTAAGATTTTTAATCAATGTGATTCCTTCCTCATTTATTTTTATAAAACACAAACTGGAATGCCAATGTCCTTCTTGCAAAATATTCTTCTGAACTACAGACATTTGTTCAAAGAGAATAGGAAGAGAGTGTATATAATGCATGATGTTTGCTGTAGAATGCAGCACAATTATGCAAGTAGACACTAAAATAGTTACTGCAGCATACAGTACTCTATTCCTTTGTTGTGGATTAGTGAAAAGATTAGAACGTCTTCCTTTCCATTGCAGATCAAGTTTTGATTAATTTACACTTTCAGCATATCTGGAATGCAGTCAATCAAGGAATAAATACAAAGTCACTATTTAGTCAGTTCATCCTGCATCCTTTATGTACCATAATCAAATGAATACATGTCATACTTATTTCTGACAATCCTCCAAATTGCTGAGCACCTTTTCTTGTTCTGATACTAATTGATCCTTGAGTCTTTAAAAGCTTTGGGCTCAGCCTTCATTATAGCTTGTGCTTTAAAAGCTGAGTTGGTAGGACAACAGATTAAATTCACAATTAGTGTTTGGACATCATCTTGGCAAACTTCAGTGTCATTGTAATTAATAATTCTCAAGTCTTGCTATATTAAATGCTCAGTTGTCAGAAGAGTTTCTATGGAATTGATTTTTTTTTTCTGCATTGGTGAGACTTTCAATTTTTACTTATCATCCTAGTCACAAGAATAAAAAAAAAGGTGTTCCACACCAGTCTGTCTGATTAACTCATAGATATACATTTTTGTTTCCCTCCTCCTCTTATAATTTCATATAAATTTGGATTTTTTTTTCACTTACATTTTAAAAAGAAGCACAATTTACACACTGTGTAAAAGAATTTTCAGTTAGGACTACAAGGCAGGGATCAGATAGGATAAGACCTTTGCATAAAGGTGAAGTACAGTTTTACAGTAAAGATGGCACAGATGTGTACCTCAAGATCGAAAAGAAAAAAAAATATGTTGGGAAAGGGAGAATTGTTGGTTGAAAGTCCACGAAGAATTTTTCCCAAGGTGCACTAGTACAGCTGTTGTAGATTTGCCTATATTTATACTGACAGCTTTAGAAATATTTACGTAGGTGAGCATCAGCAGATAAGATCCTAGCAGGCAACTGTGAAGTGAAACAAGGTGGTGAGATGCTGGTATCATAGTTACACGTTTAACACAGTAATAAATAATGTAGAAAATAAAAATTTGTCAGATATTAGACAGCAGGATCTCCTCTCTCCCACTGAATTTTGACAGCATTTAGTTCCCAAACATCCCGTTTTTTTGCAGTAGTCTGAAAAACAGCCATTGAAAAGATTCTATCTGTGCAGAAGACATCAATGTCAATATTGATTTTCTTTTTTTAATGCTTATTATCAATTATATTGGTGAAATACTAAAAAAAAAAATCTAAGTTATGACATATCTTCCTAACATTAGATTCAGGCAGACATGATACTATTTTTATTTTCAGCTGATGAAGATAAATAACAATGTATCATTCTTTTTTGCTATGATCTTCCATCTTGTCTTGTGGGAAAGGGCAGAGAATCATTTAAACCACAGAATGGAAGTTCATTCAGCTCCTTTTCTCTTTTTTAAGGATGACAGGAACCTATATATAATTTCATCACATACTTCTGCAGTCAACAGCACCTTCACTGTTGAAAACTGACCTTCATTTCTCTCACGGAACACCATCATAAATCCATTTCACTACTTGATATGGTTGGTTGAATTACAAATTATTGCCTTATTGCCTCTGATTTCAGGCAATGTTATGGTCAGCCTAGGTGTCATATCTGGACATCTCTGTGGGTGGTTGTCACAATAAATCCAGAATGATTAAATAGATTATTTAAGGTATATAGCCCATTTTATGCATTCTGACCGACAATATAATAATAAGGTAGTAAAATGTAGTACAAGTTGAGCTTTAGTTCTGTTTCCATATCATGGTATTTTTTAATGTGAACACATAAATGTTGTAAGAATGTGACCTACAGGTCTAGTTCAACAAATTCTCTCCAGGACCCAGTGCCGTGCTGCTGGCCTTGCTGTAATTTCTGGAGCACACCTACTGTTTGGGGTAGTGGTAGTAACTTAAATTTTAAGAGCCTTTAATATCTTGAGTAGAATTCTATGTGACAGTTTCAAAAATAATGACATAATTATTGCCTTCTGTTGAATTCTGTATATTTTTAGATTAAGTTCTGATTAACATTTTCAATCCATGGGCTTTCCTCCACTTTTTCTTTTTTTCAGGTGTTCTTGTTTCAATGAGAGAAATCTTTCTGATAGAAGAATCATAAAGCCTATGACTTTGAAGATCAAAATTCTCCTCCCTGCATCACAATTTGCTGTAAGTATGGTTTAGGCAAGTTTCTTCTTTGATTTATTTCCCAGAAACATCATTATATCAGTATTATTACACTTTACATGACTATTGCTCATATATACTCATTTTGCACATTCATTCAGACACCTTCATATAGAAATGGTAGGATTATTTAAGATAAAAATGCTTTTCTGTGTCAAAATTACAATAACTAACTGTATATGTAAAAACGTTTCTTATAGACGGACTATTTGTGCTTACCCAGATGGTGGAGGATGTTTTTGGCAGGCCAAGAAACACCCTCACTCTTGCTCTTTTTCTCATTAATTCTTCTCAGAGGCATACAAAAGGAAGACCTTTGCCTGCAGTATTTGCATTGCTTTGGCACACAGCAACTACAGAACCAGACTAAATTCCCACTGAAAAAGGCACTGAACACACAGCTATTGGGAAAGAATGTCCTGTAATTGTTTGGCCCTTATCTTGGGATTATCTTGTACATTTCACAGAACTCCTATGAATGTTCAGCTAGAGTCTTTACAATCCTATGTTATGGTTACAAAGAAGAGTTGAATGGAGATACTTTGAACATTTTTATTCAGATTTTTCATCTGAGTGAACCTTGCATTTCAACAACCCTGAATAAAAATCAAGATTTCACATGCTGACAACCTGTCCTTTTGTAAACAATCCTTTCTTTTTAAAGGCCTCTTAATTGTGCTGAAGGTAAGACAAACTGCTGCCAGGAAAGACAGAAAGACATTTGTTGGTTATTTGTTATAGTTAATTTTTCTGTAAATTATTTCTAAATGGGTAATGTACATAAATTTCACAGACTTCTTGCAAAAGATTTTTATGCAATCTTAAGACATATTTGAAATACCACAATCTTGTTTTTAAAATGCTTGGTGAGCATTTTTTAAAGCCAGTCATTACAATATTATATTGATCATGGAGAAAAAGAAAAAAGTTCAAACTTATGAGCTGAACTTCTATACTATTCAACATCTGCTCAATAGTCAAAAAGATTTTCTCCTAACTGCAGAATTTTTTTTACTCTTAATCATACAGAGCCCCACCCTGGACCTCTATGGGCTTCAGGGGCACAGCTGCCTCACCATGGTCTGCCACAGGCTGCTGGGGAACCTCTGCTCCTGCACCTGGAGCACCTCTCCCTCCTCAATGTCTGCTGAGATGTTTCTCACCTGTTCTCTCTACTCCCTTCAGCTGCAGTTGTAGATTATTCCCCCCCAGCCTTATCCCACAGGTGTCACCACTGTCTCTGATGGGTTCAGCCTTGGCCATGGCAGGTCTGCCTCAGATCTGGCTGGCACTGGCTCTCTCAGATAAGAGGGAATTTCCTGACAGCTTGTCACAGAATCCAGCCCATGCAAACCCAACACACTAATATCTAACAAATTTTAATATCAAAGTATTTAGTATCTGATGATTAAGGAAAAGAAAATTGTCACAGCTTTACGCTTTATAATATAAATAGAAGCTATAAAACATCTCTCACTTTTCACTTTCCTCTCTCACTTTTCACTTTCCTGTCTCTGCCCAATAAAAACTCCTCAGTTCCTCAAGACTTTTGAAAGTTCTCCCCATTTGTTTTGATTTTTTAAATTAATTTTTAAATTTTTAGATAAAGCAATGGATCTCTGATTAAATAAACAACCATTTAAGGAAAGCAGTAAGAATAGGACTGCTTAAAACCAATAAATCACAACCACCAAAAATACAAGCAAGCTTTATGGATTAATATCTGGGATATGTTAATTGATGTACTCTCTAGTGGATTTTAAGAACATGCAGATAATTCTATCTAAAATGAAAGCATGTGTCATTATCTCCAAGAGTTCCCAGAAGCCCAGTAACAGTGCTAAATGACAGCACAGTGTGAATGTGAAGCAGCTGTGAATAGCTGTTTAATACTATCACTCTAGGCAAACAACATAAGAACCAGCTCAACTCAGAAAATGTCCATTGCATTTTCTGTTTATTTTTCTGTGTCATTAAAAAAGGAAAGGATAGTAAAACCTCCAATCTCCTCACTTCTCTTCTTGCATCTGGGCATTACAAGGCCTTTGTCACATGCAGTTTTCATGTTGCAGAAATAATTCATCTTGCTCTTTTATGTCTTGCTGACACAAGCATCAATGTGTGCTACATTATTAAACCAGTTGTCTCACTTGACTGGACTTTAAGACAGAATTCCCTTGTAGTCAAGTGAAAAATACTTCTCAGAGGGGAAGACCTGTCCACTTGGCTGAGTGTGAAATATGTGCTGGAATATGTGCAGCTGCTGAGCCTGCCTAGCTGATGCTTCTTTGTGCTGCTGTGTTGTGCTTGTGATGTCTACCAAAGTACTGGAAACCTTCCTAAGGTCAAACAAGTCCCATTGAAAGCAGAAAAGAGTAAACTTAGATGCTTGTTCTACAGATGCTTCTATCTGAACTGACTTTCAAAGACATTGTCTATCTAAAAACTCTTTTTTGTTGGCTGTTTCTGCTGGTGAAATGCTTTAAGTGTTTATATGCAGTGAAATATGGTGACAGGAGAAGGATGGAGAACTAAGGAGGGGCCAAAGAGCTTGCATGGAGCTAAGAATCATCCCTCAGATGATTGAAACTGTAGGAAGAGTGGGTAGCTGAGAGAGGATGTGGTGTCATGTTACTTAGGGCATAAGGGATACTCACTCTCCAATTCCAGTATGTTATGTATTTCTTCAATATTAGCTGAAAAACACGAGTCTTTCAGAGATTGGTAAAGATTTTGGAGATATATAAATTATTAGTTTATGTTATTCCCTTGACCACCATAAGTTTTACATCTACTTGTTTGAGAAGGATTACCCTTTGTTGACTTACCAAGTTCTTGCTCTTGAGTTTACTCAGAAGTTTGCATAAATATTTACAAGCTGACTTCTATGTCCTCTTTATTTCTTTTGGTGTAGAAAAAGAAAAGGAAGAATAAAACCTATTTTCTTTTTTAATAAGTTCACTAAAAGAAAATGAGCAGACACACTGTGCATATGGAATAGTAAATGTTCCTTCAAGACATCTTATGGCAAGATAACATAAAAGGATAAATAAAGACTGAAGTATGACTTTTCCCTATTTTACTAGAAAGCTGGAGAATTGTTAATCTATTAGTATTGATAGACAGGTGAGCCTTTTCCTGTATGTAAGGATTTGAGTAGTTTCTTCTGGTTTTGGATGGCACTGAAAGAATTGTATGCATTTCTATGCCATCTTGTTGTTGCTGCTCCACTGCTCCAGATCTGGTGTGTAGAAACAGGAATGGTCTTGCTGTGACAAGAACTGCAGAGAAAATAAAGCCTAAACCACAAGTTCCCTAATTGATTCTACTTCATCCTGCAACCCATGTGTAAGATAGACAAGATTCCTGCTCTCTCACTCTTTTAGCTGTTACACCTCTTCTGGTAAAAACCTGTTAAACAGGTTAAACAGAAGGCAAATATTCTGCATCTGTGTGTAAAGATTTATACTGTCTCTGAAACTTAGAATTTTTATTGAGAAGACGGTCCTTGCCCTCATACAGAAACAGAGAAGCTCATCCCCATCCTGCTTTGAATAAAGCTATGCTGAAATTCTGGCTGGCAACAGGAAAGATTCATGTTTGGGTCAATGTAGAACTCAATGGATTTTGGTTGTGTAGCGTTAATAAAAAATGCAGAATTTATATGTTTCTCTTCAGCTTTCTTGCTGTCATCCCTGGCCAGTAGACCCCTAGCCAATGATTCCAAACAATGCTTTGAGGAGTAAAGGAACAAACAGCACTATACCACTCAAACAGGCTTGAGAAAACGACACTAGTGGGACGAGTGAGGAGAAAAGTACCTTGGATGCCCCTCTGAAAACCATTCTTTTGGACAGGCATTGGCATCGCTTTCCTCACAAGTGAATTGCTAAGTAATATGTAGAGTTTCTGGTATTTCTCAGATTTAGGATAGGATTTATTGGGCTTGCTGACGAGCTATTTAAAAGGGGTTTTTTCCCTTTAGTAGGTTGTTAAATAGGAGATGGAATGTTGCCTAGTCTCCAAGAGTGAAGATATGTTTAAGGCCTTCAATCCCTCAGTATTACCCCTCTTTTTGGTTATTCTGCCTGTATTGATGGGACCTAAAGACAAATGTTAATTTAATGGATCTGCCAGACATTTAGCACACAAACCTAAATAAAGAAACCAAATAGCTCTGCTAATTTGTGCAGAAGAGAATTTTTTTACTGTTATTCCAAAGGCTTTATTACTTTGCTGTGTGGAAGCACTGGGCATAAAGCTGATGGAAAAGTAGTCTTGGATCTACCCTCCAAGACAATGAAGAGTGAAATACTGCAAATAACAAGGCATGTTTTGGCCTTGGAAAGTAATCTTTGTCAACTGTGTTCTGGGTCCAACTCATCATTGGGGTCTGTGTTGACACTCAAGAAAAAATGGAAATTACAAACTGGCAATAAAAGCTAAATAAAGGAGTTTCTACTGCAAGAAACTATGGAAAATTGTGCAATTCACTTACAGATAGAAGAGAAAGCCTGTGAAAGAACCTAACATTTACCACACTCAGTCCTTCCTGAATCTTTGAGTCTGTCTTAGCAGCAGTATTGAAGTCTAAAAGCACCTGGGTTCTGCATCTAGGATGAGGCAATCCTGGTTGTGTGTAGACTGTGGAATGAGAGGCTGGAAAGCAGCACTGTGGAAAGGCAGCTGGGGGTCCTGAACAACAGAAAATTGAATGTGAATCAGCAGTGTCCTGGCAGCTAGAAGGGCCAGCCCTGTCCTGGGGGGTGTCAGACACAGCATCACCAGCCGGGCAAGGAAGGGGATTGTCCTGCTCTGCTCTGAGCTGGGGCAGCCTCACCTCGAGTGCTGAGGGCAGTTTTGGATGCCAGAATACTAAAAAAACCCATTAAGCTATTAGAGAGCATCCAAAGGAGGGCCATGAGGATGGTGAAGGGTCTGGAAGGGAAGGTGTATGAGGAGCAGCTGAGGTCACTTGGTCAGTTCAGCCTGGAGGAGACTGAAGGGAGACCTCAGTGCAGTCAACAGCTTCCTTGTCAGGGGAACCAGAGAGGCAGACATTGATCTCTTCCCTCTAGTTACAGTGACAGGACAGTAAATGTCATGAAGCTGAGTCAGGGGAGGTTTAGGCTGGATATCAGGAAAACATTTTTCACGAGGGTGGCTGGGCACTGGACCAGGCTCCTCAGGAAAGTTGTCACAGCACCATGCCTGGCAGTTCCAGAAGCATTTGAACAATGTTCTCATGAGCAATGTGCCCATGGTGTGATTTTTGGGGTGTCCTGTGCAGGTCCAGGGGTTGGACCCAATGATCCTGATTGGTCCCTTCTAACTCTGCATTTTCTCTGATTCTTCTATCTCTCCCTTTTTTCTCTGTATCCTAATTCTTTGAGTTTCTTTCTACTTGCCTTATTTAATTTCATAGCCTATTTTTTAAGTTGCTTTCAGCCAACAGTATTTTATTGCTTTCCCAAATGTCTCTGTGGATGATCTGTGTGCTCTACTCTGGGTCTTAGCAGCAAAGAAAAATTTACTCAGATTTTGCTCACTGAGCACCAGCTCCATGTAGCTATTAGAAAGCTCCACATAGCTATTGGAATCTGAGTCTGTTTCTACTCTTAGTTCCCTCCTGGTCTTATGGTCTTACTGCGTAGTCCACCAGAACATACTGGGAAAATATCCTGAACTATTAAGCTGCTGAAAGACCAAAACTCTTCATTTTCCTAAACATTCAATTGAATGAATTTAGTTCTTCTTAGGGCCATTTTCACACTTATTCAGTCCTCAGAGCAGCAGGCATCAGTTCAGTCTGCATTGTAAATTAGAACAGTTTCACAGCATATGGTCACTTGGAGGAAATAAGCTCTCCATTTATAGCCCTACAGTTCTCTTGAGCTAAATAATGTTAAATTTGACCTTGGTTATCATTCTGCAAAATAGCTACAAAGAATGAATAAGGTAAAAAAGAGACTGGGCTCAGAAGTTAGTAGTCAATAGTTTCTATTCTACCTGAAGGCTGGTTAGAGGTAAAGTTCCCTAGGATCTATTCTGGGACCTTGTTTGTTTAATATCTTTATAAATTAGTTGGAAATTTGCAGATGACACTGAAACAGAAAGTGCAGTTCATAAGCTTGAGGGCCCACTTGCCTTTCAGAACAAGACTAGATAGAGCCCCAAGTATGTTCTGAATGCAATTATTATCCTTCTTTGAACAGGGCATCCCAAGGTCCTCTGCAGCCTGAATGATTCTGGGATTCCAACGACATTTTCCCCAGAGGATGCTGATTATAACTCTATAAAGGGAAATGAGCAGTGTCATGAGCTGTTTATTTCACACAGTTCTTTGCAGTTGCTTCTCAGGATGATTCAGAATGAGACCTTCAGCCTGAGAAACTGGTATTTACTGTCATTTCCTAACAGATTTCCTAAGGAGCTGGGGACACAATCAGCCCTAGTCCAACACTGAACTTTCAGCTTTGGAAAAGTGCCTCACTTGATTTTTTAAAAATTGTGTTAGAGTTGGGATTGATTATGATGACTAGGAAGTTAATGTTAATAATTTCAACATGCTGACAAATATGTGTCTTTAAATTGTTATTTCTGTTAATAAGTGTGAGCAGGTTTTTGGCCTATGACAAAGATAGAGCATCTCTGAGAACACTGCCAGTTGGCAGCCCTTTCTGAATATTTTGAGAGTGAGCTTAATAACAGAAAACAACTCGTGCAGATTATGACACTGGACCATCTTTTGGGTAAACAGTTGCTGACATAAATGGCAGAGCAGCTATGAGTTCCCTGCTGTCTACCTGTGATTAGAGTTGAGTGAGCAGCAGAAGTTTCAAAGAATATTTATTTGATAATATTCATTGCTATGTTGGTTTCCCTGGATCAGAAGAGTGGAAAGTTCTTTGTGTACTTACCAGCTTGAATAATTTAAAAATAATGCTGCTTTTCTATAATAATAAGCATACATATTTGCATCTCAGATCTTATTAGAGGCTACTTAGCATATGAAAGAATAACTTATAATAATTAGGAGAAACACTGATGTGAACCTAAAAGAAAAATAAAAGTGACAGCCAAAGTGTTTATTTAATTTAGGTTCTCTACCCACTTAGGAGAGATGTGATGTGAGTGTCTGTGGGCTGAACTTTTGATAGCTAGGGTACTTCACTAATGGAACAATTTACATGAGTGGTAAGAATGATGGTCTGTTATCCTAAGATTTACAAAATAAAAAGATATTCTGAAAAGTGTTGTACCGTAGAATGCATTAAAAATTGGTCCAAGTAGAGAATGGCTGGGATTCTGCAGGATGTCATGCAGTCTGAACAGATAGACAACATATTGCTTTCTATCCTTTGTAATGTGCATCAAAAATACTTACAAAAAATAAATGTACTACTAAAACGTTCAGTAGAAATTAACTGTATAGTGAGGTATTTCCCATGGCTACCTCTAATGGGAGAACCAGCACACACTGAGTTAACATGAGCAAGAAGATATTAGTGGAACATCATAACTCCTGCCAAGTTATATCCAGCTAACGGATGGCAGCCAGAGAAATACCATGTGCTTTTCAAAAGGAAGACAGCCTGAACATTAGGAAGACTTTTATCAGCTTAGGCCAAGAATAATTTACAATGTGTTAAACTTGCCTGACTGATGTATATTATATGAAGCTATGATCTGAGTGTACTCCTGTTGTATCAGTATTCTGATTGCAGAAAATGGTTGTCTTGCATTTGATGAGTGTTCCACTTAAATTTACATCAGAGGTCTTTAGCACGGAGCCTGTGTTGTACACAATACTGCTGAAAAGTGTTGGTTCAAATTAGGATGTGTCTTATCCCTGTTTAACACTGGTTTTCAGTATGACACTGATGGAAATGCTATGCAGACACTCATGTCAGAAAAATAAAACTGGTTATGGTGAGCTCAATGGGAATTTCCCCCTAACATAGAGTTGTTCTGAGCCGTTGCTTTCTCGTTTACAAGCTCATCCTGCTCCCCTATTATGACAGAGAAAGCATGACAAGGTGTAGGACAAAAGGAGCTCAGGAGTGTGATTATGTACACCTTGGAGTTCAGTTTTACTGCATTTGGGAAGTCTCCTGGTGTCTGTTGAATTGTCTGTCCTGCCTGTGCTGAAGTTATGGAGTATCATCGCTAACAGAGATGCAGCCCAAGCAAGGCCTAATCTGCTAAATCTGACTGTTTTCCCAGGTGTTTTTTACAGGTTTGACCTACAGTTCTGGTTAAAAATCTAATATCTGATTTTTGGTACCACACAAGAAGAGACTTTTGTGAAATAGTGTATTTTGAACTGGTTTTGTTGATTTGGTTGTGGTACTGTTTTGGGTTTTTTAGTTTGGTTTTGATTTTATTTCTTCCTCCAGTGGTTTTGGATGACAGAAGATCTTGTGGTTTGGATGGAACTCCAGTCCAGCATTTCATATCTGTTTGACACAACCAAGGCACCTTAGATTTAGATCTTTCTAGTACAGGGTTACTTCATAGACCTAAGTTAAAAAGGGTTTTGAACTTAATTAAAATAAACAAAATTAAACAAAATTAAAATTTAAGAAGTTATATGACAAAGAAAGATGTCTTGTGTTTCCATTCAACATAGGAAAAACATCTGTAGGGAGTTACTAAATTGTATATAGGCATGTGTCAAGACAGCATTTGACAAAATGAAATGAGACCTACATACACCATGGATGTATATCCTAAGTTTCTTAGGCTCTTTGTTTTGCCTGTGTTGCAAAACCTGTGTTACAGGGTCTAATAATGGTTTCTGATACAAAACTACAGAGATAGTGACATTCCACTACATTTCAGCAGAATTTCAAAGGGTCCAAATAATACCATTTTTCACCTTCTAAAATTTTCTGCTTGTTTATTACATATTTAAGTGATTTAAGTTGCTAGTATTAGCTCAGTATGAAACTAGGAAAAATGACTTTAACACTTAGATGAGTGTACTTACATGCAGTTGCTGAGAATATAAAAATGATAATATGGAAAATTTGTAATTTTTTTTAATCCATTCTTTATCTTCTTACTAGAGAACAAATATTCAACAAAAAATTTTTGGATAGTTTCTGCAAGTTGAGACAGTTAATACTGGAGAGTACAAATTCCATCATACATTTATGTGAATAATAAATAAAAGGTAATGGTCCATTATCACAAATACGCTTTGAGAACAAAGAATGTTTTATTAGATTTACCTTGTTATGTTATTATAGCTTTTTTTTGTGAGGGCCATTCAAGCATGTAACCATTGGTGGCTTTATAAAAGATAATAAAGTTTATTAGTATAATAATGGGCAATGAATAATACTTTAGAAATAGCAAATAGGCTGTAAAAAATTGGATAAGGTCAAAACTGTATTATCAGAAGCTACTGTGCCTTCTTTAAAAGAAAAGGGGATTTGTAGTCCAGTCTTCTAACATGTTTAATGGGTGAAAAAAATAAAATGCTAGGCAAGTTACATTCAATAAAAAAATAAAGAAATGACATTTGGGTTATTATTCTGTAGGGGTTTTCTGGTGACTCTGTTTCTGTGTTTGATGACTTTTACTCATAAAAAGTAGTCCAAAAGTTTCTCATGAAAGTAGTCTAGGACTTTTTATGTTTTATCAGGACCAGACAAACAACAGTTTTGACACATTGAAAATATATTAGCAGCTTTCCTCTTGAGTGTTTCACATTCTTTCACTTGATTCCTTGCTCAATATGAAGCAAGCACACCATACTCAGTCAACAGCATTCTGTAAGACTGCATTCTGTAATTTAATCTTTTGTGTCTTGAAGTGTCTTTGAAGTTAGTGTTAATTCCATCCAGGAGGGGATTCCATGATTTTGAAGAAGTGTCAGGTGTCACAAAGAATAAATTATCTCTCAATTTCTTTTTTTTTCACTGCATGTGGGAAAGCTTTAATGGAATATGAAAGAGATCTGTGGCGGCCAGGCTTAGTAAATGAGTATTGTGGGGGCAGTAGCAGAATTCATCTTCAGTTCTTTGCTTCTTGCAAAGTCTCACCTTAGTGACCCATTTTCAGTAGTTGATCCTGTCCTGTACTATGGTATCCTACCAGATTTCACACGTAGACTAACTGTACTAACTACACTTCCCCTCCTTCTGACATGTCATATTGTGGATGCTTCTTGCAAGAGGCTGTTTAATGGATTTCTTGCACCAGTAGGTTTTGCTGTTGTATTGTGGGCTGTCACTTTGCTGTTGTATACGTTGCTCTCTTTTAAAGCAGTCACTTTATAAAAACTCTATCCCGTAAATAAATAGGAACAGTGACAATTGAAACAATAGCAACAGATGAATACCAAAATCATTATTTTGTAAAAACCATAAAATGGATACTATATGCTTTGGAAAACATAGGGAAGAACATGGTAACAGCTCCTGACTTCTATCCAAGCTCCACTGTGAAACTGGAAGATGTCCTAGTGGGAACCCCTTGGTGAGATGCTAAGAGCAAGTTCAGCAGTTTCTCTTGGCTCAGTTCTTCTCCCACTATTTAAGTATCTAACAGTTTATGACAGATGCGCAGGTGTCCTTAGAGTGGGAGCCTCTTTCACCCTGTTGCCATTGTTACAGGCAGCATGTTGACAGTTTGAGACCTGTTCTCTCTTTTTTATTATCTATGGCAGTAGGAGCAAAATGAAAACTATGTGGCAATTAGGATGTTGCATCCTCTCAGGATAAAGATATTTTAATATTTTCCAGAGCATTTCAGCTACCATGATTGTACTGAGGCCTGATGGTTCCTGTTACAGGAGGTACTGTATAAAACATCATTAGAGATGTCGACAATTTCAGGGGAATGGTAGTAGAAATCTGTGGTAAAACTATTCTTTTTGATTAGTTTTTTCTGATAAGTTTCTCAACACCAAAAAATAATTCTGTACTTCAGCTCCCAGCTTGGATAGCAGTAACACATCTGCCCTCCTTACCTGACCTGTTGTACAAAAACACTAGATACCATGAGGCACTCAGTGCTGTGTGAAAAATAAGTGGCTGGCTGGTTTGTTGGTTTTTTTTTTTTTGTTTTGTTTTTTTTTTTTTGTTTTTTTTTTTTTTTTTTTTTGTTTTTTTTTTTTTTTTTTTCCCTTGGCAAAACAAGAGGTTGAGATCTTTTTAGTTTCTGGGAGTACATTTCTGCAATGCCTTGAGGTGGAATATCCTGCAGTAGAAGATGCTAGCAAGTAAGACAGATGGACATTTGTCTCTGAAGCACCTGAAAGTTGTGGTGGAACAGAGAGCTGACCTCAATAAAGATAGGACATAATGCAATATGTTCTTATGCTGCAAGCTTTATTTAAATGGAGAAAAATAAAAAAACCTGAAAGAGTTCATCAATGCAGTAAAGTAAAACTAACTTAATCCTATATTTTAATCTCATTTTGATGAGTACTTCTATTAAAAAGATTGTGGTGAGTTTTCTACTGGTCATGTACAAGCTTTCATAAAAAATGTATGGAAATTATAATGAAAACACAACTAGATTTCAACCTGTTTCATTAGCAGGTTTCCATTAACCTGTTTCCATACATTTTTTATTTTCCCAGCTCTTGGGAACATTTGACCTAGATCTGCCTACTAATACACAAACTTCATAATGATTCAAGACAAATTTTCATAATGAATGATGTTCATTTTTGCACTGAGGCCTGAACACCACCTGTATCCATCTTAAATTCTGTCTTTCCAGACTTAAATAATATTTGATTCAACTTCTGGTCCCTGAAGTTGATTCTTTTATATGGAGCCAAATTTTTTTTGATGTGAAGAAAGCTGGTGAGATTTTCTTTTTAGTTGAGGGATTCTTTTTGTTTTTGTTTATTTATTTGTGCTTTTTTTTTTCTCTTTCCTATTTGATAAAGACGCAGTAAACTTTCCATAGTCTGTACCTAGAATTTCTAATGGATGGGGGTTGGGAATGAGAAAAACCTGAACAGATGTTTAGAGATTTGTGTGAACTAAGCTTTTTCAGCCAAACCACATTCACAACTGGAAACAAAAAAAATCTGTTGTGTGGACCTGAATGAATAAACACATATGAATGAACAAAGATGCATGGAAACACAAGGCAAGGCTGTTTATCACCTATGGAGAGACACTTGTCCTGATGGAAATTCCCTCGTGGGTACAAAATTGGGTAGGTGCAAGCACTCTAGCTATCCACAGAAGCACTTTGGGAATTAGGTTTAGATGGTAAACATTTTAAAAAGTGCTTATTTAAAATTCTTCTGACTTTCTTGTCTGTGGGAGTAGCACACTGTCTACATGGAGGCTGAGTAACTGGCAGTCAGGGATAGGCTTGGTAATAAAAATAAATGATAATGAAAAATGCATGGGTATCTGGCACAGAACATAGACCTGGGGGAGGGCCTCTCGTGTGTGTACTGGCACCAGAGCGCTGCTTCATTACTGCAGTAATGCAAGTGGAGAGTAATTTCAGTACTGGCATCTTAAAAATATTTTTAATGAATGCCCATGAAAAAAAATCAGTCCAGAGTTAGTGTTCTGGTCTCAAAGACTACTTTCAAATTTGATGTCAGTCTCATGGCTGTGGGACTAAGGAATTTCCTAAAGGTATTGAGTTCCAAATCATGAATTTTTGAGGGAGATCTGGAGGAAAGCTGGGTATTGGGTTGTGTACAGCAGTGTTCACTCTGCAGATCCTTGGTTTAGGGATAAAGGGCCCTACTGGACTAATATTGTGACAATTTCATGAACCACAGGATCCATGATTTATGTTGAAAGCTGTCACAGGGGACAAATAAGCAAACAAAAACCTGTACCCAAATATATGTGCATGTCATCAGGGAGAAGAATGAATATGTAAGGAAGGAATGGCGGTGAATTTAGAAGTAGCTGGAGAGTTGGTGGGATGGAAAGATATGAGGGCTATCTTAGAAATGTGTTACACACACTAGAATTCTAATTTCAAAAGAAATATCAGACAGTTCTAGGTCCAAACAATAGAGAGTAAGCTTACATACACAGAAGTGCAGTCTTATGGAAAAAGAGAACTAGAGATAAATGAATAATTTTTTTCATGTGTAGGCTGTATCACAGCTAGGGAGTAGTTTTTCAGTTTAATTTCAAGTGGTCTTCATTGTGTTTTCATGAAGGAAAAAGACCACATTAAACCCCTAAAACAGTCTACCAGCCAATCCATTTAAGTTACGGGGCTGTGCTTGCTCAATCTTAAAACATATCTGTTCTTGTATTATAAACCCTTAAGCATATACTAAAAACTACATTCTCCCAAGCTCCAGGCCTTCCTTAAGAATGGACCTAGAAATTTTTGTTTCTTTTCTTAGAACTGTAAAATAATTGGACAATTTGGGCTGAAAATTGTCAGTCACCTAGATTTTCTGGAAGCAGGTTAGTGTAGATCAGACTTCTTTAGGCTTGTCCATCCATTTTCTGAGTAGTATCTTAATAGAGATTATGAATCCTTTGTGGACAACCTGGTTTAGTATTTGACCACATTTCTGCTGTAAGAGCTTTTCCTTTCATGTAAATAGAATTTCCAGACTGTTTTCTTTGTGTCTTTTCCTATCATTGGGTACTTCAAAGAGATTTTGCCTCCGTCCTTTCCGTATCCTTCTATTCAATATTTATTGGTGTTTAAGAGCTCCCTTTATCCATCTCAAGGCTGAACAAACCAGTTCTCCTGGCCTCTCCTCATAATTATTGCAGGTCTTTGTCCAGGTTCATGAAGTTTGGACAGATAAGGTGTGACAAAGATCGAGTGCACTGCAGCCCAAGCTGCCAAGTTTGTCCTGAGTTCAACTTTCCCTAAGTGTAGCAGAGTTAATTTATAGCCAAAGCTCAGAAGTAAACAGGGACATGAATAGTAGTCTATTTCTTCACTCTTTTCCTTGATGTTATGACATTTTCTTGTCACTATTCAATTTAATTATATAGACATGTGCGAGGTCTGTCCCCAGAACCACAACTTAAATGTATGTACTGTTATATTGCCAGAACATTCCCTCGAAAGCTTTGGGCCCAGATCAACCTTTATGCTCCCAAATATTTGCCGTGAACCAACAATTTAGAAGTTGTTCCTAGTCAGGAACCATTATCAATAGCTAGTTAAGACATCATTACACATCTTGGAACAGTGTTTGACAGGAACATGGGCTGTTCTATGCCAGTTGGCCACAGGGCTAGTCAATAGGCCCACATACAAATAATTTGTGGATGGAGCTGTAACTCAAAACTTGACACTGCTACAGCAATTGAAGGTAGCTTTAGTCCAATGTAAGACATCTCTGCTGAAAAGGCATTGAAAGAGGGTAGCAAGCTGGAGCATGTGGGAGTTGAGTGAAATTGAACAGGTAATACCAGGAAAGTATGCTTTGGAGAGAAGCACATAAATCTTTCTTTAGGATTCTTTGAACACCTATTTTTTTTCTCCAACTATTTTTAACTCTTTTAAGCTGAGCAGGATGCAAACAAAGGAAAGAAGGAAAGTTAGGAACAGCTGGACATTTAAGAGTATTCATGTTTCAGGGGATTTACAGCTTTCAACTCAAACTTTTTTCCTTGCAATTGACTTGTTGGCCACTAGGTTATGTTGTCTTTGTATTTCAACATGACTTTATGAAAAATCATGCACATCAGGCAGAATAGCCTTGATTCTCAAAATGCACAAGGGAAAAACAATCAATGGCTGATTTCCTTGATTTTTTTTCTCTACTGTCAGATAATACTTAAATATTGAGAGTATGTGTAATGGAACTTCTAAAACCCAGCCACTGGTTATGGAACCACCTCACATTCTATTTGTAAAGAAAGAAATCAGGAAATACTACGAGAAACAAGAAAATATCAACCGTGTATCAGAGTTGATTTGGTATCCAGTACTATGATCTGATCAGATCTGATCTGATGGCTTACCCTGCTTGGAGGAAGAGGTTGGAGGGGAGACCTGAAGTTCCTTCCACCTGAATGATTCTGTGATTATCATAACTATTAGCTGCAGCCAAGTTCACACAAATAGTGTAACAAAGGGAAATTAAATATCACTTGGGAGCTGAATTTATGAGCTGTCTGCAAGTGCTAACTGCACTTAACTCTTACTGATTTTGACAGGAGGTGAGAACTCTGCAAGTTCATAGAATCACAGAATCGTAGAGAGGCTTGGGTTGGAAAGGACATTTTAAGGTTATCTAGTCCAACTCCCTGTGAAGAGCAGGGATATCTTCAACTAGATCAAGTTGCTTGTGATCCTGGCCAGCCTGACCTTAAATGTTTCCAGGGATGGGGCACCCACCACCTTCTTGGGCAACCTACTCCAGTGTATTACCACCTTCACCAGAAAGAATTTCTTTCTTATATCTAGTATATTCAGACTATTTTTGTTTCAAATTTACAATTTGGTTTCAAATTTACAATTTGGTTTAAAATTTGCAATTTTGGTTTAAAATAAACAATTTTGGTTTAAAACTATTACTTCTTTTCCTATCACAACAGGCCCTGCTAAAAGGTTTGTCCCCATCTTTCTTTAAAGCCCTTCCTTAAATACTTTGAATCTGCTAAAAGGTCACCCCTGAGTCTTCTCTTCTCCAGGCTGAAAAACCCCATCTTTCTCAGCCTTTCTTCCCAGGACAAGTGTTCCATCTCTCTTATAATTTTTATGGCCTTTCTATGGACATCTCAATTCAGTAGACATTTATTTCATTAAATCATCTTTCTCTACTTTTAGAGTGTCTAAAATTACAATAAGAGTAATGAAGTAAAAAAAATTCAAACTAAGGATTTTCCTAAAAGCCGTTCTAGCTGTGGTAGATGGAGAATGTTCAGATTGATTATGGAAAAAATTACTGATGGGCATTTAATTCTGCATGAATCACCAAGCTAGGGAGGGTTAGTAGAGATATAGTTATATAATATATAAAGATATATGTCATGGACAGGTACCACCTGATTACCATGGACAAATATAACTTTTCTGTACTTGCTTGGTCTTTAGACAGATATCTCAGGCAACTGAGAACCAGGGTTTTTTGCTACTTACAGACTTGTTGACAGAAGAGATAATGTAACCTACCCAGAGAGAAATTTCCTTCAAATATTCAGTGACATGTTGGCTTGGAGCCATTTACAACCTTGTTGTGGTTTAACCCCAGTCAGCAGCCAAGCCCCATACAGCCACTCACTCCCTCCCTCACCAGCAGTATCAAGGAGAAAATTGGAACGGTAAAAGCTGGAAAAGGTTTGTTGAGATAAAGACAGCTTAATAGGGAAAGCAAAAGCCACACACACAAGCAAAGTAAAACAAGGAATTATGTCACTGCATTCCATGAGCAGGAAGGTGCTCAGCCATCTCCAAGAGAGCAGGGCCACATCACATGTAACAGTGACTTGAGAAGACAAAGAACACTACTCCAAACATTCCTCCCTTCCTTTTTCTTCCTCCAACTTTATATACTGGGCATGTTGTAACATGGTCTGGATTATCTCTTTGGTCAGTTTGGGTCAACTGTCCTGGCTGTGTCTCCTCCCACCCTCCCATGCACCCCCAGCTTCCTCACCTGTGTCACAGTGCAAAAGGCAGAAAAGGCCTTGGCTCTGTGCAAGCTCTGCTCAGGAACAACAAAGACTTCTCTATATTATCAGCTCTGTGCTCAGCACCAATCCAAAACACAGCCCCACACCTGCCACTGTGAAGACAATTAATTCTACCCCAGATGAAAACAGCACAAAGCTGAACCACAGAAAACTTATACAAAATATCCCGGTTAGTATACATGTCAAAAATAGTAATTTAAATTAGTAATGTATATTGATTGCAACAATTAAAAAACCACAGAGTTCAGTGGCTGGAGGAGCGTCACACAGAGTTGCTCTCACAAAGGCTGTAGGCTGACAGCACTTCACGCAGTGGTGTCATGGTCCACTTTCCTTCTTCAGGTTAATTATTCCTGACACTATCCCTTCTTTTCCTACTTTTGTACCTACCACAATTTCTGTAGCTGGAGTGAACTGTATCAGATGATGATCAGTTAAAACCTTTTTCCTGAGTTATTCTGAACCTGGCCAGTTCTCTGATTCACTGCTCAGCTGCACAGATACTGGTATGACTGAGTGGGCAGTGCTGAGATAAGGTATGAGCATGTTATCAGAGGGGGAAAAGGTGAAGCCATTAAAGCAGAGATACTGTTACAGCAAAAAAATCTGATTGAATGACAGCCTGAAAATGTGATTCAATGGCAGTTTAAACAATCTGAAGCAGAGCTTGCTTGGTTCTAATGTTTTTTAACAGAGAAGAAGTGTAAATCAGCTTGTGGCACGAGTTTATACTGCTGGCTCATGGTGCAGTCATGCAAGGGAGGAGGAGGAATGCTCTGCTTTGGAACAGATGTTATCAGGATAAGCTCCAGTGGAATCCTGCCTTTTGTCATCAAAATCATCAGGAGGATTTACCAGCTGGTGAAGTACTGGATATATCACTTTCCCCATCCAAAGGGTTGATACAGTCCTTACTTAAAAGGGGGAAATTAAAAATTATCTCCTGTTTAAGTCTGAGGTAAGTTTAACCTCTGATTAGATAGATTAATATTAGTAAAAGGCACTTCAACTACTGAACAAACTTCTCATCTCTTCAGCATATTGGTCCAGTTTGTCCTCAGGAGAAATGGAGATGCATAAGAAACTGTATGTGCAGTTTTAAAAGCTGGTATTACAGGCTCTAGAAAAGAATGGAGTATCATTCAGTAATCACGCACAACAAGTGCAGGAGAGATAGCAAATCTCATTATGCAGGTAAATAAACCAAGGTACACATCCAAAATAACTTCTGGCACTTACTTAGGTCCAGCTGGAAACTAATGGAAAAAAAAATTAAAAAGCCATTGAAAAAAATGAAAAGCCATTGAAAAAAATGAAAAGCCATTGAAAAAAATGAAAAGCCTCATTTCCTTCCAGGAAATGAGACTGAGTTGTCTCATTTGTTAACACTGAGCAGGAAGTTTTGACTGAATTTATTTTGCCACTAAAAAGTTATGAATGTTTGAGGTGGTGGTATCAGAAGCCCATAGGTTCTGATTCTATAGCAGCCAGCAAACAACCTCACAGGGAAAATCAGATTTTTCGAAAGATTTGACACACCAGATGCATGACTACAGTTGTTTGGTTTTAGTAAATTAGCATTCTCCAAAGGAAAACCATTGATTCAGAACATTGCCAGCTACTGCTAATTAATGAAACACTGTCTTCAAAGTTAGTATTTACACCTTTAAAGGGATGCTATCGTACCTGAAAGGGTCCAGGAAAGAGTTATACTAATTAGTCAAAGTCTGAAGTACTCTGCTTAAAATCACAAGAGATTTAGACTCAGTCTGACTTGGGAACAAGGAGTTCAAGAAAAGTTTTGCTATAGAAATACATACATAAGGAAGAAGTCTGAAGCAGATTTTTAAAAAAATTTAGCAGGCAAAGCAAGTTATTGGACACTGAAGTGAGATAAATTCAAACTATGAACATGATGTGACTATTTTTTAACAAGCTGAATAATAAATCACTGAACAGCTTAATCTTCTCCATCATTTATGTCCTATTAAGACGGGATCTGATAGATGAGCATCTTGATCGATGTTCTTGCATGTCCACTAATGCAATAGAAATACCTCAAAACAAAAGAAGCTGTCCCTCTAACCCCACTCCCTGTCCCCAAATCCAGCACTGTTCCTAGAATGGGCTGTTTGCTGTGACAGGACCTTTTTTTTTTTGGGTCTGCTCATATCACAGCTGAGAGCTCTGGGTTGGGAATTGAACAGAACTGCTGCTGCTTTGCTGGCACAAGAGACTCGGCTTGCTCCTCTGCAGTGCTGGCTGTGGTACCATATTGAAATTCTTTGCATGTTCATTCACTTTTTAGGATAAAAGTCAAAGGAAAAGCATGGCTTTGGTGACTTCTTATCCCAAATGGTAACATTAGGTACTTCAGCTTAGCCCTAAAAGCTGGCAGAGAGGGAGGAGTATTAAGACAGAGGTGAAACAGAGAATAGAATCAGTCTTGCCTTCTTGCATCACAAATATTTTGGTGTATACAAAATTACTAGATGTTGGAAATCTGTAACCTTAAGTAAGCTTTGCTGACTTACCATTGATAACTTACCATTTTATTTGGGTGTGTTTACTTCTGTGATGTGCAGTCTCACTAGGAAAAAATATTTGGAAAAGCAACATTCATGAAAAGTACATTTAAAACTGTGTATCAGGTTAGGTGAAAAGATTGAACTGTTGAGACATGAGGGACCAATGGAAGGAAACTAGTCTTATTTAAACCTCTATTAATATTTTCAGAACTTGCAGCATCTTAATGAAACATCCAGGGAATAAATTAAAATCAATAAGAGAAAGACCACAAAGTAGCATTTGTCTTTCTAGAATAATGTTCATCCAGGACACTGCTGACTGAAGCTTGCAGGAACACAAGGGAATATATTTAGTCAGTGAAAATGTATTGAAGAATATTAAAGATCCTCAACCGATTCGAAAAGGGAATGGGTTGTCAATCAAATTCGACTTTTCAAATGGCTTGTAGAATCATAGTCTCATTTAGGGTGAAAGAGACCTTTAAGACCATTAAGTCTAACCATTAACCAGCCATGCCAAGCCGACCATTAAACCCTGTTCCAAAGTGTCACATCTCCACACATTTTGAACACTTATGGGGATGGTGATTTCACCACTTCTCTGCCCAGCCTATTCCAATGCTTGACAACTCTTTCTGTGAAGACATTTTTCCTAATATCCAATCTAAACTCCTCCTGCAATTTTGTCTTATCCAGTTACTTTGTACCTGGGAGAAGGGACCTACCTCCACCTTACTACAAGTTTCAGGTAGTTCTAGAGAGGGACAAGGTCTCCCCTGAGCCTACTTTTTCCCAGGCTGAACAATCCCAGCTCCCTCAGCTGCTCCTCACAGGAATTGTGCTCCAGACCCTTCACCAGCACCATTCCTATCTCTGGAGTCTCTCCAGCACCTCAATGTCCTTCCTGAATTGAGTGGTCCAGAACTGGACACAGAGTTCAAGGTGTGGCCTCAGCAATGCCAACCCCAGGGAGACAATCACTGCCCTTGTCCTGGTATAAATCAGGAGCCATTGGCCTTCTTGGACACCTGGGCATGCTGCTGGCTCATATTCAGGCACTGTCAACCAGCACCCCCAGGTTCTTTTCCACTGGGCAGCTTTCCAGCCACTCAGCCACCAGCCTGGGGCTGTTATGACCCAAGGACAGGGCCTGGCATTTGGACTGCTTGAACCTCATAGACTTGGCCTTGGCCCATCAATCCAGCCTGTCCAGATCCCTTTGCAGAGTGTTTCCACTCTTCATCAGATCAACATTTCTGCCAAACTTAGTGTCTTCTGCAAATTGACAGAAGGTGCACTCAATCTGTCTGTCCAGGTTGTCAATATTAAACCGGCCTGGCCTCAATACTGAGCCCTGGGGAACACCAGTGGTGACTGGCCACCGACTGGATGTAACTCCACCCACCATCACACTGAGCTTTGCCATCCAACCAGTTTATTACCCAGTAAACAGTGTGGCTGTCCAAGTCATAGCTAGCCTGTTGCTCCAGGAGAATGTTGTGGAAAACTGAGTCAAAGACTTAACTGAAGTCCAGGTAGACACATTCACAGGTTTTCCCTCATCAACTAAGTGGGTCACCTCTTTGTCACAGAAAGAGATCAAGTTGGTCAAGAAGGACATCCCTTTCATAAACCAATGATGGCTGGGCCTGATCTCCTCTTTTGCCCTGTTATGGCACTCAAGCTGATCTCTTCCCTGCCCTTCCCTGGCACTAAGGTCAGGATGACAGGGCTGTAATTCCTCAGATCCTCCTTCTGCTCTTGTCACTTTTACTGAGCTCCAGTCATCATGGACCCTCACAGTTAACAAGGACTGCTTGTAAATGATGGAAAGTGTCTTGGTGAGCACTTCAGCAACTGCATGCAGAATGTGTGGGTGTGTGCCTTCCAGCCCCATAGACTCATTCAGTCTTAAGTGGCAAAGCAGGTCACTGACCATTCCTCTTTTGAATTATGAGGATTTCATTCTGCTCCCTGTCTCTGTCTTCCAGCTCAGAAGGCTGGATACAGGAGAACAACTGTCCTTGCTATTAAGGACTGAGGCAAAGAAAGCATTAGATACCTCACTGTTTTCTTAATTCTTTGTCATTATATTTCCCCTTGTATCCAGTAAAGGATGGAGATCGTCCTTAGCCCTCCTTTTGTTGCCCATGTATTTATAGAAACCTTTGTATTACCTATGGCAATAGTTGTCAGATTTATCTCTATTTGGGCTTCAGTCCTTGTAATTTTCTCCCTGCAAAACTGCACAACATCCCTGTAGTTCTCCTGAGTTTTCTGTCCCTTCTTCCAAAGGTCAAACACTCTTTTTTCCCTGAGTTCCAGCCAAAGCTCTGTTCAACCAGAGCTTCTTTTTCTGATCTAGAAGATCAACCAGATCTCCTTCTGGCTGATCTTCTTCCCCAAAGTTCATCTTTTGGCACAAGGGGATGGACTGATACTGCAACTTTAGGATTTCCTTCTTGAAGACTGTTTGGTGTTCCTAGACCCCTTCAACTCACAGAACTTCCTCCTAATGGAGCTTCTCAACCAGTCAACAGGCCAAAATCTGCCCTCTGGAAGTCCAAGATGGCAGTTGTGTTGAGGCCCCACTCCTTACTTCTCTAAGGACCAAAAACTCTAATTTCATTATTACTATAGGGTTTTTTTGCTTTCATTATTTTATGTATAATTCTAATAATTTTTTTCCTCTCCACTCTCCAGTCTTCTTTTGACAAAGATAAGACACTTTTCAGTGCCTTGAATTTCAGGCAGATTTTTCACTGGCCATTATGTCTTTCATTTTGTTCTTTCTATATTTTCAGGAAGGTATATCTAAATTTATAATGTTACACGTGTTATTTTCTTTGCTGAAGGCAATCATTCTCATGATGGATTTGTATGTGTGGGATGAAAATATGCACATCAGCTTCATCAAGTATTCCATTAAAATTGGACTACAGAGCTCAGTGACACACAGCAAGATGTGGTGGTGAATTTATGTTGACTTGCACAAATATTTGGATTTAGATGCATGTTGGAAAACAATCAATTAATTTTATAACTGAAAACCTCTCCATACTAAGGAAGTAGGAAAAGGTCTTTCCTCTCAATATACTGGGGAAAAAATTATGCAGTGAACCTGCTAAAGTGAAAATGGTTTTTCAACTAGTCCAAAGAATGTGAGAAGTGGTTAGGGAATAGTAGTGCTGTTTTATAGAATTTTCTTGGATTTCAAAATTTGTTTTTATTCTATGTTAGAATTAAAAAGCTTTCAAAAATTTTTGAGAAGGAAATTACTTTTAAAATGGCATTTTAAAACTTGGTTTTTTTAGACTAAGGCAGGTCAGGTTTTGTTTTGTTTCCTCAGAACTTGAATAACAGAAACTTAGAGCTCACAACTTTGTTGAAACAGATTTGTCAGCTTTCCATATTCCTAAAATGTTCTAGCAGCTCTACTATGTAGGTGTTTAGTTAAATGTACCTTTTCTACATGGATATTCCAAGGAGACTTCAAGAATTCAGTTTAAAGGAGGGGCATCATTTCTGCTGTGTGTTTTTTGTCAAAAAAGCTACAACTAGATTTACAAAGAGAGATAGAATGGAAATGAGATGCAGTGGTGACCTATGGCATCAAATTGAAAATTGATGCTTCACTTATAAAGATAATTATCTTTTCCATTTTCTGTTTGGAAGTTGTTTGTTGATCTAGAGTTGATAGAAAGGTAACAGGACTGTAATATGCAGAACTGTCCTTATTTACATTGACTGAAGTTCACTACACTTCTATGCCCTGGCTGGTTTTGCCTCTCCTTTCTTTATCTGGGCTCCAATTTTCTTCTTGCTTCATTTCTTCCTCTGCATAACCCAGGTTTTAAGTTGCCTTTGGCTATCTGTATTTTCTTGCATTCCCAAATGTGGCATTCTCCCTGGAAATACTCCGCTTTGACTACTGGCAGCAAAGCAGGCTTTACTCAAATTCTGCTCACTGAAGCACCAGCTCCACATGGCCATCAGGATGTGAGTAAATTTCACTTTGCTGCCAGCACTCAGAGCAAAAAGCTGCATCAAGAGAAAACAACAAAAGCTGTAAGTTCTAAAAGGATTTTCTGAAAAGAATTAGTTCATTTATATGATGTACCTTACCTAATATCAAAAGAAACAGCATAGCTGCTGGGCTATTTGGTTCATGATTCTTCTTATTCCTCATCGGCGTTGCAGAAGTTACTGCCCTCACTAACTCATGCCATTTTAGTAGCATTAAACAATTCAGTTTATAAGACTAAAGCTTTAAAAACTTTTTCTACTATGGTATGTCTACAATACTACATAAGTTAATCAGTGACTTTGCTTTATTTTTCCTCATGTAAATGAACATACATATTTTTAAACATTGATAATATTCAAAATATGTTTAAAGGTTTTGCTGTGCTGGGGAATATGACAGCAGCTTGCATGGATGTGTCAGAAGTAACAACCAGCTCTGCTGGCAACAAAGATCTGTGGTGGCAGCATAGGTGGCAATATTATGAGCCTCTTTGGAGCCCTGGGAAATATTTGGTGGTGGAAATCTACCTAAAATCTACCTAGATAGCTAAAGGGATGTCAGCATAGGATTGAATTATGAAGATTACCTGAATTACAAACAAAAAGTGGAGCTTATACATCCTTTGAACTCCAATAACAAGTGTAACCTTCAATTCTGTGCTATAAATCAGGGACCTTTATTTGGATTAGTCATGTCATGCAGATGATATTTTTTGTCATGTAACTGAATAATTGCATCTATTCCTGGCACAAATATAGAACATTTTAGCTTAACGGGAAATTTGCTGCCCTCACACACCTAAGAGCTTTCTTCAACCTAGTCTCCATACAGAATTTGCATAAATTGTAACTGGAAAGTAAACCACAGCCAAAGCAAATTCTTTTCCCAAACCAGATGAAAATTAATGTGAATATTTTTGAGACATTTGCTTGTCCCTGTAATGTTAGTGACTCCCTGATGGATGATACAGTCTGCAACAGGACATTTTGGGAACTTCAGTCATATAGACAGGATAAAAAAGTAATTGGCAGAAAGATTCTCTGCAGACTTATGCACAACTTTGGCAGCAGCTGCTTCAATATTCAGCTCCCTTTGCCATTCATTGTTTCAAAGTAGCAGAAGAAATAACCTCTACTCTTATGTACTTTCAACGATATAATTCTGCCACAGTGATGGAAGAGAAGAAAAAATCAGAGTAGTCTAACCTAGGAAATAAAATTCCTAAATTATTTAATAACTGAATGTATGAGATCTACAGTATACTTAAAAGCAATTTTTTTAGCAGTTGATCTGCTAAACCAAATTTCTAGAGTTTTGAAACTGATTCTTTTCAGAATCAGTAGCACACAAACACATTCCTATATGTGAAAATGATGAGCCTTAAGAGCTAGTTGATGGTGTAAATTATTGTTACTATTCCTAGTAGCTTTTAGAAGACCCTTGCTCTATCCTCCAGTAGGATACCACTCAATAAGTCACTGCAATGAAGGAAGAAGGCTTCTAACAAAATTTAAAATGCTAAAATAAATAAATTTTGAATGAAAAGAAAAAGGACTGTTCCTATTTATTTGCCAGGATAAGAAGCACAACTTCTGTTGAACAGTTTAAGAAAAATTGTCCAAAAACTCTTCCTTCCCTGTACGTAACTCACTGAAGACATTTAAACATCAGATGATGTCTACAGTTTCACAATGCCCTGGCTGAGTGAAGTATCAAAGTGCCTATGCAACATCTAAAAAGGTTTGGATCTGTAAGGAGAATGGATCCTAACCTGTGGTCATCAGTTACTAAGAACATCAGAAGTTTAAAAGGAACTAAGTGAGTCTTTTGAATAATAGTGTTTTGTGTGTTTGCCTCAAATTCAGGGTACCTGAACTGACACTCCAAGCAGTCCTCCAAGCAGCAAGCTTTGTTAAGGTTAGAGAAGAAAGTCAGGACAAGCTCAGCTCTAAGGTGCTGAGGAAGTGGAGTGCACTTAAGAAAGGTACACTTAATAATGCCATATTGTGTGTCTGACATATAGTATTGTTCTTGGCATATTTGGACTCATAAATCAGTGCTTGGCCCTGGCCAAGAAAATAATCCTTTGCACAAAGGATGTTGAAATAGATTCACTTGCACAAAGATTTGTTTGCAGAATCTGTAGCATTAACTGAAATGATGGAAGGAAACAAAAAACCCAGAACAAAACAAAAGAGGACTGAGAGGTAATAATCCATTCCTAGGCCATTTAGAATGAGACAAAGAAGGAAAGAGAGCTGTTCCCAGATATGCATCCTCTTCTGGTTCTTCCACAGTGCAGCAGGGGCCCTCCACAGCACTTTCCCCATAGTGATTATGTATCTGTCATTAAACACAGACTCCCTTTCAGCAGTGCTATCATGGGCACCCTCCATAATAGCTGCACCCTGCAGCATAGCTCAGGCTTGTGCAGGCAATGTAATGTGAACCAAAAGCTGTAGTAAAATGGTAGAAAAAGTGGGAGGAAGTAAAGGTGAATCTCAGCTATTGCCAGTTCCTGGCCCAGGGAATCTAAACACCAGGCTTCAGAGTTAGAGTCCAGCTTTGCTGGCTGCACTGACTCCAGACACCTGCAAGGTTCTGTAGTAGAAAATATGTCTCAAAGAGTCACTGGAACACAGACAAAGCTGCCATTTAGGAGTATCTAAAGGAATCATGGTCTTTTGGCCTTGTTAAATTAACTCATTCCATATGTGCCATGCAAGGCCTCTTTTGCAGGAATAGTACTGAAGCCTTTCCATGAGAGTCTAAATAAGCAGTGAGTGGACAAGTACATGCAAGCAATAAGCCACATGATTGCAAAGAAAGGCACCCATAAATGTACCCAAAATAGTGATAAATTGGGCAGGAACTATTTATTTTCTTTATAAATTAATTGTGAAAATAATGCTTTCAGTAGTCCTGACAACAGTAACTTTCTACTTGAATTTCCCTTGAGACTAATCCCTTCTCTTCTCAGAACCTTTGTTTAGGACTTTCGGTCCCTGATGTTTTAAGCTTTTCAGTCTTTAAATTTGTTCAACTAGTGAGAAATAGAATCCTTACTACCAAAAAAGCCTCAAAAATGTGGATAGGGAATCAGAGAATAATAAAATATTGAATTATTGAACAGGGAAAGTAGTTTACACCTCTTATTAGAGGCAGTGGAAAACACTGAAAAACAAATAATTTTATTCCGTACAAAATGGTATCTGTGTTTTTAGTCTAAGCATTCAAAGATACTGTTTTTAAAATGTTAAATGGAGTGTGAAAACTCCATTTTTTAAAGGAATATAATTTTTGGAAAGACTCATTAAACCATATCCAACATATCTTGTCAAATGCCTAATCTTTAGCATCCATCCTTTACTCAATATCCTAAATGGGAACACTTTCACCTTTGTAGTCGATTAATGAATCTTAAAGGGAGAGAGTTTTCCTTGAGACTTGAGCTAAACTTTCTTTTTACTGTTTCCTCTCTCTTTTCATATCCCCAAGACCATCACTTTACATATTTCCTGTGTTATTATGCTAAATAATTCCTGTTCATTCTCATTACATACTTTCATATTGAAATGCTTTTCTAAACTACACTGAAAATTGTGATTGTGTCATTAAAAATTATAATAATGCTATTCTGCCTCCCCCAAAGTCTACTTAACACAACACCAAGAGGGTTCCAAAGCACTCAATTAAGGGGTAAAAGAGCAGAGCCTTTCAAAAAGGCCAGCCCAATGTCTGATATGAACAATTGTCAGGAAAGAAGGATTTTGGAGCCTGCTCTTTCCTCTCAGGGATGCTTATGAGCCTCATGCCAACTGCTGCTTTATGCTCTGGGTTTCTCCCAACCCTTACCTTGACCCTAATCCTTACCCTAGTGCCACGAGGACCCTGCGGCCAAGGTTTTCAGCCAAACAGAGGAAGAAAGTCTCAGTTAAGAATTTCTTTTATAGTCCAGTGCTTCTTCCAGTTTTTCCCTCCTCTAGCTGCAGTTGTGCTCCTTTACTCTTTCCCAAATTTACCTATTAATACTATACCTAGGACACTGTTTTATTTTGTGCCCATGTCACAAATCCCTATCTCATTCCAGCTGCACCTCTGGGTTCTGTGTCTACCACACCTCCTGAAATGAAGTTAATGTAACTTGTGTATTTGTTGTTGAGTAAAGGAAAAAAGCCCAGAGCTGTAACTTGAATGGGGCTGGGAAGTGACTGCCAAAGCAAGTACTGGATTTCAGGGCCCTCCTGAGAAGAGTTTCTTCTTGCCATGCATGGTGTCTTGAGCTAAGTCCAAGCCACAACCCCTGCACTAAGTTTAGGATTCATGCTAAAGTTAGGGTTTGGATTAGGATTGACATTTGGAGAGAAAGAAAGCCCAGAGCAACACCAAATGACAGCATGAAGGAGCTTCCAGGGGATAGGCACCTGGAGGGAGTTAGAAACAGTACAAAAAAAATGGAGATGGAAGTTTTAATGAAGTCTTTATAGTTATTTGTACCCCAGGCATTTGGGCTTGCTTTTGGGTTTAGCAAGACCTTTAGTGTAACTGAACATGCATAATATTTTGACTGCAAGATGCATCTTAAATTAAGAGGCATTCCTGCTTATGTTGTTTTTGACTGGCAGATATTCCTGTCTCACTAGGAGTCTTACAATGAAACAAACAGGGTGTATATCAACACATATGCTCCTGACAGAAAAATAGTCAATGTTATGGAAGTAGTTTATATCCCAGAAGAGGTCTTTCTGTCTGAGAAATTCTAGAACATGGCAACAGATTTTTTTTTATCTTTGCAGAAGCTTTGAAATATTTCTTGTTGCATTTGTCTTATTCCCCCCCCCCCCTCACATTTTTTCCTTTATAATCATCTCTCCTATTGAACATGCATCTAACCAGGAAGAGGTTTTGCAATGTAACGAGCTGCAGTGCCACCAATAATTAATGCCATTCAACTTTACAGCCATGATTTTCTATTTTCTTTCATCTTTGGTAGCTATTTACCCCTGTGCTCAGTGAGTACAACACTAACAAATCAGATTGCTTCTCAATTTACATATATACAATGTCATTGCTTAGGAAAACAGTACTTACATGAGTAAATGAACAGTTAAACAGCTGACTTACCATTTGCATCTGCAATCATAATAATGGCTTGCATAAACTAACTGTGCAATTGTGCATCTCTTTGTGTGTATGCACCTGCCTCATAGTTCTCTTCACCTCTGTTGCGCATATATATATGAAAATTTAACAACTAATGTGTTTTGGTCCCCATTTCTGTTTTTTATTTAAAAGACAGCACCTCTATCAACACCAATTTTGCAATTGTCTTGGGTCATTTAATCAATCAATATATAGGCTGAAATAAAAATACCAGATAACAGTTTATCACATCTTTTCTCACCATATTTAAAAAAAAAAAAAGAAAAAGAAAAAAGAAAATGAAAGAATTTGTTTGGATTTCTCAAAGCCAGTTACTGAAAAAGATCAATGTATGATCACAGAGTAAAGCAAAAGTAACTGGCAAAATGATACAGTATTGATGGCAAAAGCTTACTCATGAGTGATTTTAAACAGTCAAGATCTTTAACATGCACATTGTTTACCATGCAAAGCACTTACATAGCTGGCTAAATGCTGTTTCTTTATTTGGACTTAACAAACACTGTCAGTGGAAGAAGCTGACCCTTTAAGGGGTCTTCGATGTTTCATCTGGGTCTGTTATGCATTGCAAAGCAATTGTCAGGGTGAGTGCTGTGTGCTTACCCTGACTCTAAGCCTGCATGCTAAATCAATTAAAAAAGATAAATTATTTTTTCCAAAAGCAGTATCCTTTCTTTTGCCTTCCTGTCTGAAAAGCAACTGAAATAACACAGCTTTCTGGGCTTAGGTGGGGATTATACAGTACATTAACTTTGTTCTTATCCTCTGCAGCAAGGTGAATTTAATCCTTTTAGGGTGCATACAGGAGATGCTATTTGATCTACTTCTATGTTGCTTCATTATTGTTGATAACAATAATTCTATCTATACTGTTTTGTCTTCTGCATCTTGTCTCTCCTTGTAGAAAAAAATTTTGAAGATCTGTCTCAGATATTTTAATTCCCACAAAAATTTACCAAATTCATCATATTCTGATATTATTGTGATTCCAGCCATGCAAGGCACTTTACTAATTAAGTTTACATTTTAATAGATCTGGACTTGAAGCACAATTCTACAAACAGAAGTCAAATGTAACACCTGTCAGTCTCCTCTGTTTTGCACATTATGGTTCAGGTAACTTCAGTCAATGCTGATGTCATCAGTCCATAGACATAAAACACTGGTGAGCTGAATCACAAAATTTCTTTCTTATGATAGTGTCTTTCATATGACAGTGCCTTTAAGCTACATCAAATTATCTTAACTGTGGTAACAAGATATTACATTTTTCATAAAAAAAATTCAGTACTGAATGCTAATACAATGTATTTTTTCTTTTTGCAGATGATACTGAATCTGAATCCTACTTGCATGACATCATGTACTGCATTCACATTCTGAATAGAGAAACTAATTCCATATGGAGTACACTTACTGCAGATGCCTTCCCATTGAAACTGAGATACTCTGCATTTACAGTTTTGTGAAATGTTCTAGTTTCAAATTAATTATAAAGGGGAACAAAGGAGTCCATCTACAGGAAAAGTAGCCCATTGTTATGAAGACTCTCCAATATAGCAGTAGCTCCATTTGAATGAGTAATCACTGATTCCATTAGGGATACAGCAACTCTACAGCAACTCTACAGCCAAGATATGCAGCAGGACTCAAGGAAGCTGACAGGAAAAACTGAAATTTAGTGGCTGCTTATATAAATAGAAAAGGATTATATAAATTAATAGAGTCATGATCAGCCAACTTGCCTACACCTCAGAACACAAACTGACTACACTTTTTTGGGTTGTTTTGCTCCAATTAAAAAAAACCATATGGCTCATTACTTTACATACAAAATCTATGAAGCCATACTGGCATGCTTGGAGCATATTGCCAGGAATCAGTGTTGATTTGTGGCTTGGTCAGTGGACTGATATTCAGAGAATCCACATCTAAGTCCAAGATAAACTGGTGTCTTGTCCAGTCATTTAGCATCGTTGTCTCAGTTTCTCCTGTTTCAAAGAGGGAAATAATGCTGTTTATCTTGTACAGTCCTTAAAGTACTCTGGACCCATGTGAGAAAGCAAGCTATCCATGAGGATTAGTATTTTTATTGAATCTTTGCATGCATTTTTAAGTATTTTTTAAATTTCTTTCTTTTCATCAAGCAAAACATGGTAAAATGCTCACTCAGTAAGAAGGCACTTTTAGAGCAGGGAGATTTCATCCTCCCCAAGATCCCAGCAATACAAATTGGTTATTAACATTAGAGTGAAGACTGTTCTTATTTGGTATCTAATTTCCCAGATCTCAATTTGTGTAGCTTTCAGTAGGAAAAAAATCTTCCTTCCTAGGACAGGCATGTTGCTTCAAAGTGAGGCTTTGCAACTTCACCACTTTGGACCTTATGTCTTTGTTTGTCCAGTTGATATTTGAAAATTGATGCTCTTCAACAATCATTAACCACCTCTAACTTAAAATCTCTCATCTTCACATAAGTACTTTTTCATGATAAAGCATGATGTTCATCTCTCAGCATGAAAATGCAAATTCTAGAAGAGTGTAGTAACAATGCTAGGAAAAAATAGCTAGTTCATAATTTTTTTTTGTTATTAAAAAATTTTGAAATTTTAGACAGTTTCTTTTTTTCTTGCCTGGCTATTACAGTCTGAGAATACAAGGTTCTCACTGAGGTGAGAAAGTGTTTCTTAACTCTTTGCATACCCTTGCAAAGGGATTGCATCTCCATCTTCTCTAAACCCTTGCATTAGGCAGTAGTTGTGCATAGCAAGTAGATGTCCCCTAAGCTTTCTCTCTCTAATGCTGAACAAACACAGCTCTTTCAGCTTCTCATACATCATGTGTTCCAACTCCCTGTCTATTATAGTGTCTTATCTCCTGTACTAGTTGCAGCATGACAACATCTTTCTTATCTCAAGTAACCCAAAACTCAATTGCAGCACTACAGATGCAGTCTCACAAGTGTCAGCTAAACAAGAATTGTCGACTCCCAGGACCTGTTGCCCACACTCTTGATAACACAATCTGGTATGAAACTGAGCGTCTTCTCTGCAAGGGCAAATTTTTATTCCATGTTCATGTTCCTGTTTGTTACAGAACTGAAGTTTAATGAGCCAAACTCACATGTATTGAAGATTTATTTCAGCATTAAAAAGACCAACAAAACCAACTCCATGACAAAAAAACCTCTACACAATAATCTTTGATAAGCTCTAGACTGCAGGGTGGCTACTGTATAGGGATTACATGTTATCTTTTTATTTGCAGACCTTTTGAGATGCATGGGAAGCAGATGCTGTGTTTTAAAAACAACAGATGAAATTTGAAGTAACTGAGAGATTGTGTTTCAGGATTCATGTATCAGTATAAAATGTTATCTGTTTGTTCATGTTAGATACTCAAGAACAACTGAATCACAATCTCTGGGTTAGTCAGTCCAACATGTTATTCTATTCCTGACCACAGCACTAACAGGTTCAATCCTGAGATGCAAACTGAAACAGAAAAACTGAGATGCTACAACACCACACAAATATTTTTAGCCTGGATTTTACAGAACTGCTCAAGCACTTACAACGTGAAAATGTCAATTTTTAAGTCAAGCCTGAAGCTGAGAGTTGATCTGGACATAACTCAAGAAATTTGGCAACCAGCAATAAATTCAGCTTATAGAATGCAGAACTTAATATATTTAAATTCAGTATTTTAATGACCTTAGAATTTATTGCTCAACTTCCAGTACAAGTAACATTTAGCATAACTCACAAAGTTTTTTATCACAGAGGCCTGATTCACATGTCAACTCTAGTTTACTCTTTAATATCTCTCTGATTATATTCTTGCCCTCTTTTTTGCTTGTTATTTAAAATTTGTGCAAGAGACAGTACAACCCTATAATTTCCCCTTTTCTTGTTTGGCAACTTCCCAATCAGTTTCCCAATAACAATGTGTTAGGTTGTTCTTGGCGGGGCTCCAGTTGCTCACCGAAGCCCCTCTATCACAACCTTCATCAGCTGGACAGAAGAAAGAAAATGCAACAAAAAATCTCTTGAGTCAAGATAAAGACAGGGAGTTTTTGCTCACCAGGTACTGTCATGGGCAAAACAGGCTTGACTTGGGGAAAAAAAAAGATTTATTTTTTTTGCTAATTAAATCAGAATGGAATAATTCTAATTCCTTTTTTCCTGGCCTCAGCTGCCCTCCTGAATTCTCTGCCTCATCCCCTCAGTGGTGCAGGTGGATGGGGAATAGGGGCTGTGGTCACCTCATCATACGCTGTCTGTGCTGCTCGTTCCTCCACAGGGACAGGACTTCTCACACTCTAGGTCACACTTCTCCACTGTAGGGTCCTTTCCACAGGTTACAGTCCACCATGGACATCTCCAACGTGAGTCTTTTCCATGGGCTGCAGCTCCTAAGGAACTGCTGCAGTGTGGGTCACTTCCATGGGGTGCAGTCCTTCAGGAACAGGCTGCTCCAGGGGCGTCCTCCCCGTGGTCACAAGTTCAGCCACAAAACCTGCTCCAACATGGACTCCTCTTTCCATGTGGCCACAGGTCATGTCAGGAGCTTCCTCTAGCACAGGAAGGAAGGACCCCATGGGGTCACAGCCTCTTTCAGGCATCCACCTGCTCCAGCGTGGGCTCCATGGGCTGCAGAGCCTCACCACAGTGTTCATCATGGGCTGCAGGAGCACCTCTGCTCCAACCTTCAGAGCACCTCCTGCCTCTTCTTCACTGACCAGGATGCTGGCAGGGCTGTTGCTCTCACACATCCTCACTCCTCTCTACAGTTTCAGTTGTGCAGCTTTTCTGCCTTCTTGACTATGCTCTATCCCAGGGGAGCTCCAACACCTCTGAAGGGCTCAGCCTTGGCCACTGGTGGGTCTATCCTAGAGCCAGCTGGCATTGGCTCTGTCAGACACTGGGAAAACTTTTATCAGCTCCTCACAGAAGTCCCTCTTGTAGCTCTCCTGCTACCAAAACGTAACCATAAGATATAATAATCCCCAAAATGTTATTAAATTTATTTGAATAAGAAACTGCAAATTTCCCCTAAGTATTTCTTTATTTTGTTTATTAGCAGTGTATACACTGGAATGTATTCATCAAATTGGACCAGAAGTCCATTTCATCAAGTATATTTTCTCTACTTGACTATATATTGCACTAAGAGGTGCAAAAGTATATAGGATATTGTTCTGGTCAAATTTTAATCCTAAATCTGGGAAGTAGCTAAGAGAAAGTTTTTATAGTATCAAGGATTATGTAAATGCCATCAAATGTTGAGGTAAATTGACTGTGAATACCTATTGTCTTTTTGTGCATCTAAATTTTCTTCTGTTCTAACTTATCTAAATCCAATTAATGCAGATTTCTGTCTTCTGCAAGTTTTGTTATTTATTCCTTTTTTTACACTATTTAAAAATAAACTGTATCATTTAATCTTTCCCAAACTGTTAACACCTACTGCGGTAACAGCTAACCCTTTCTGCACATAATTTGTCGTTAAAATCCCATGGGAAAAATGATTTCATCAGTTTAATATTCTAATCTTCTCCTAGGCTTTTAAAGTATTCAAGTAGATTTTTTTCCATTCCTTTTTGTACTTTCAACTGATAATTCTTCAAAAGTTCTAAGTAATTAAGAGGGACATGAGTTTCCACTAACAAAGCCATCTGACTTCAGCAGAAGTTATCTTATGTACATATGTAATACTTAGAAACATGATTTAAACATTTATACAACACTGAAGTAACAGTTCTGTTATTCTAGACATCAGCCACATGTCAGAAGTAAGTGAAATGTGACTATACTTATGCTTTGGCACGCTGATGTGGTTACAGATTTTAAAACAGCTCAGGTAGTCGGTTTGTGTGTAGCACCTAATTCCGTTACATTTAGGGCTCATGTACTGACAGTCGAAAGGTTATCCACTGCATGTAGCAAGGCACAGTATCTGTGTACCCACCTTTCTCTTGTGCTGCATACAACCATCTACGTGTCTTAATCATAGATGAAGACCAGTAAAAATAATTTTTTTCATTACTAGTACAAAGTCTAGGAATGTGGGACTATAGAACTTGTCTGGGCTTGTCTTAGCCTGATCTGATTTTAGCTTGTTTTAGAAATGTGTAGATATATTTGGTAAAAACCACCACCCTTTTCAATTAATTAGGAGAAAGAAAGAAAATTTCCAGCTCCTCTGAGTAAGGCTCTCTTATGGCCCCACTTCTTATAGAAGACTCAAACTATTGACTTTAGGACCTAGAAGAGCATTATAAAAGTGCAAAGAACATTAGAAAAAAAGGGTAGGTAGGAAGACAGTATCTAATTTCCAGCAATACTAACCTGTAATACTTAGAACTGGATGCAGTACATTGTTTGCACACTAAAATATAATTGATAATAAATTCATAACTATATGTAAAGCATGATTCCTGTTCTGATATCAATATTTTAGTATAATACTTGAACAAGATTGTCAAAAGCTCATTATGTATATGCTAAACTTTGAAACCTTAAACATTTTCATAGACACAAAAAGGGACAATGCATGTTTAGTTACTCAGGTGCTGAATTTTGTGTTTTATGTACAGAACCTTAAAGGATATATCTTCATTCTTGATGCTAACTCTTAATGAAAAATACACTTTAATTTGTTGCCAGTGCCAAATGTTATTGTTCAGAATGCTGGAGTCACCCTAATGAATACTATCTGAGCTTAACCACTTGCCAAATTGGAAGTGCTATTTTTCTACTAATGTTCTAACAACTCTATCAGTGTTGTTGCCTCTTTTTATCTTTATTTCTTTATTCTTCTGTCTTTGTTTCAGTTATTATAGTCTCATTTGCACTGACATTCTTTGATATACAATCATTAAAAATCATGGGCAGTTTTGTAAAGTTCTGAAGTTCTTTTCCCATTATACAACAGTTAATATCTCATTACAAATGTTATGTCAGATCCCTTGTGTTTGCAAAGGGTGGTTTCATTCAATGCTGTGGAAATGGAGGAACAGAAGGGACTTTCATCATATTTTAGAAGGAGTGAGCTGAGATTACATCATGGTACTGCATCCGTAAGCAAAACCTGCCTTGCTGTTGTTATTACTGTGCTATTTATTTTGTTGTTATTACTGAACCCTAGTTGAGGATCAGCTAGGATCAACAGTTACCTGAAGCACCACACCAGGTAACAGCAGAAGTTTAGAAAGTTCATAAGATGCCCCATGACCCAACAGCAAAATATATGGAATTTTCCTCTGAAATTGTGAGGAAGAAATTGAAAACATCACTTCTCCATTTTTCTGTGTTAAAGGGACATATTTTGCTACAGAGAGGAATTCCATCAGTGAGTATTTTTCATCCTAAGGATGTTAAATGTTTCACATATGTCCAAGTTTCTTCCTTGCTCACGGATTTTTTTTTCCCAGTGAGATTATTTGTGAGGAAGATGTAAATACTCAAAAGAGACAAGCAGGAAATATAGTGATGAAACTGAGGGTCAGTTACAAAGTCATTGAGTTTAGAATCACTGCACAGTGAGAATGTTGTGGTTCTTGCGGAGGCCTTCTTCTAATTCAAATGCTGCTCTTGTAAGGGAATCCAGTGGTGCTGCTGAATATAATGCCCCTTTTTATCAGTACTACATGCATGTTGTGTTTACACCATACACAGAGATCATATTGAATTTAAACACAGGAAATATGGCAGCATGCAGAATATTGGGTCTAGAAGGCTTCTGAATGTCATTATCTAATAAACTAGGAACAGCCACTTGTTCTACTGAACCTTTTTTCTTCATCTGTTTTAGAAAACTCCTATCAGTACTGAAGACTCTTCCTTTTATGGCCAAGGACATCTCATGACTTCTTAGTTCCTGAGCAATTACTTATAAATTCTTCATAATTTGAATGAAACTGTCGTTGTCTTAGTAGTTGGAATTGTCAAAATGTAAAGAAAAATGGGTTTATGCTTTCAAACTTCCAACCAATTCCAAATGCTCCATGCAACATCATTATTGGAGGCAATCTATGTATGCTCTTTCACATGGATGTTAAATCTCATTTCATCTTCCTGCTGTGGTGAAAATTTCTCACCTTGTTCAGTGGTTTTGGGTTCTCACAGCTTGCCTAGTTGTTGGTACTTTTTCTGTGCTTAGTGTCTGTTACTGTCATGTAGTTTATTTGGTAATTTCTCCTTAGATAGAGTTTCTGGATTCCAAAAGACTATGCTCTGCAGCATGTTTCTCTCTCTCTCTCTTTTTTAAAAATTGTTGACAGAAGATAACAAATGAGGTAAAATACCTTTTAAAATGTCATTGATGCATTTGCCAAACACACTCTAGGAACTGTCATTTTAGATTTGCACCAACTAGGCCCCCAGGGGAATTCTATAACAGAAAGTAAGCTGTGAGGAGCAAGCACCTTCTAACTATGTGTTTATTTTTATATAATGGAAAACATCAGTGGATCAATTTTTTGGCCAGTTTAGGTAATGGCAGAGCTTGAGTATGTGTTTGTTAGGCTGGCTAGTTTTATCTGTCTCAGAGTTGAAAATGAATTTTAAAAGAAAATCAGTTAAGGAGATTGTATGTCTACTCCCCAGGACCTTTCTCTTTTTTAATGTTCTTCCTAACTTGAGCAGAAAATAAGAAATATGAGATTTCCTGTACAGTGGAAGTATTTGAGATATTGTACCTTAGGAGACTACAGCATGGAGCTCTTAAAACGTTTAAGATCATTCTCTTTCAGCCTTATTGAGGGTTTCTCTGTAGCATGGCTGGTGTGCGCAGGCAGCTCCCACTGGAACCACGGGAAGCATTGCAGGTAACCCTGGCAGCACAGTTCAGGTACAGGTAAAACAATAGTTAAGGAGAGCTCTGATTTTTTGGTGGGTTGACAAAGGTATAGGGAAGTTACACTACAGCAGCTCAAATTCCTGAGCTGTCTGCTAGCTGGAATGATGTGAGATGGAGTTCCTAGTAGTGGAACGCCTTGAACATCTGCAACAATCCTCTTCTCTAGGAAAATGACAATTTACTTCAAAGAACTCCAGTTCTTGAAGGAAGTGTACGGTCTTCAACAATTTCCTTCCTTCCTTCCTTCCTTCCTTCCTTCCTTCCTTCCTTCCTTCCTTCCTTCCTTCCTTCCTTCCTTCCT
>VZUI01002715.1:0-47360 GCA_013401135.1 Cettia cetti
CCCCCCCCCCAAAAAAAACAAACAAACAAACAAAAAAAAAAACAAAACAAAAAAACAAAAAAAAAACACAACAAAAAAACCCCCAAACAGCCAGCTGAACTCTATAGTCCACTGTTAAGTTCAAGTGTTTTATACAGAGGCCTGACACAATCATAGATGACATCAAGGAATTCTTGGCTGGCCTGATTGAACTTGTTAGTACCTTTATTTCAGCACATGCAATTTGTTCTTCTCCCTCTCAGTCATGCCCCTTCCTACATGACATGCTTTGTCTCTCTTCTAAGAGCAAAACAGGGTTTTTCTTTGAAAGAATGCTGCTGCCAGCCCTAAGGACAGCTCATCTACTCTCCAGGGACCAATACATCAGAGAGGGGATGAAAGGAATGTAAATTTTCCTTAACCTATCATCCCCTCTGATTCCACAGATCCAGAATGTGCAAACCTTTTCATTTCTCTATTAATTTAGGGACAGAGCCACAGGAGTCCATCACATAAAAGCAAAGGCAGTTTCTCCAAACAGGATGCCAACTCCCATTTCAGCATAAGGGCTACATTAGGAGAACTGCTTCACACTCACTAGGTTTTAAGACCACTATTGACTCAAAAACACAAACAGGTGCACATTGCACAGGTGTGCACAACATTACAATTCACACAGAACAGAATTAAGCTATCCAAAAGGTTAATTCACAGAAAAGTAGTGGGCAAGTAGAGAAAGTGGTGGTGCTGCTGCAGGGGAAACTCTACATCCTCCCATGTTGCAGCAGCCTTCTTGTGAGAGGGTAGGAATGAGCCCAGACACAGACTCCTTGTCTATCCCAGCATGAAAAGAGCCCTGGTTTATTCCTCTCTACAGCTCAGCCATCCTGACCCCAACCATTCCCTGCCTCTGGCTGCAGCAGCTCCTGCTGTGGGTTTCCCCTGCAGCCTCTGACTGCTGCTTATTCCCTGCTGAGCTCTGACTGCAGGGATCAGTTTGCAGGCTCTGAGTGCAGCTTTTACCCAGCCAGACTGTGACTGCAGCTTCCAACAGCAGCTCTGACTGCACACCCAGTGACCTCACTGCAGGGATTCTCTCCTTCCTGCTCCTCAAGGTTCCTCCTCCCTGATAATGCTCCCTCACTAGTTCACCCCCTCCCTTTTATCACCCTTATCTTTATTGGCTACAGCTGTGACTCATTAGGGGCGAAGCTGTATTGGGTAATTAACACAGCTGTTACTTACCAGGGGTAGAGTCACCTGTATCCCCTTCTCCTACACTCCCACAAAACTGTTTTGTAAAGATTGGTAGCAATGGATCATATGTAGAACATACCAAGAAGAACATCGGCACAGCTGACAGCAGGAACTAGGGAAAACCCACTGGCAAAAAGAGCAGCTTGGCTTCTGCAGCTTAGCCTCTGCTTTACATGAAATGCCACCTTCAATAATAGTTAAACATTTATGATTCCACCTCTATACACATACCTGGGCAGGCACAGGTAGCTTTTTCAACTATCCAATAAACTGAGGCAGGAAAAATAAAATAAATATGCCAGGGATGGAGGGGTTTTTGTATATATAATAAATGTGCTTTTGCCCAGGATATTTATGTCTGGCAGAAGAGAGGTAATGCAGAAACTGAGAGTGACTTCACTTATAGAAGCAGAAGAAAAGTGCCTGAATATTCAGCCTCTTGCCATTACATCCCATTAAGCCAACCTAACAAGTGGAAATGTAACAGTAAAGGTGTGGCTTGGTACATACATTGTATTTTCCTTGGTTTTATATATTCATATATAGATAAGATTATAAGGAAGATCTTTCTTTTGAGTTTCTTAACACTTTCACTAGGAAAATAAGATTCTTTATTGAAATAGTTTTAGATGATCAGTATTAGTGGGAGAGGAAAGGAGAGGTTCTAAACAGGGCTTTGCACTTCCAGTTTTCCTTTGAAAATCTGACATCTGAAGCATCACTCATCTGATTGCCAGGAAGTAAAGGTTCCTCATGAAATGGTTCTGCTGTAGGATCACTGTGTAAAAACTCTACAGCAACTACTTGTAAATAACAAAAGGCTAACACCACCGTGCTCTGTTGACACACACTGAATATTTATGGGACACTCATCTACAGATTGTGCTATCCTTTATGGAAAGTGGGGGTGCAGCAAGTCTGAAAAGGAAAGATTTTTCATTCATAACTAACTCTGCATCCCTAGAATACTACAGCCCCACTGTGGGACACATTTCTGATGTTTTTTCTCTTATGCTGATTCAAGGCATTGGAATGTCACCGGGCCTCACTAAGGCCATCAAACTACCAAAGAGACATGCAAGGAAAGCAGGCCCAAAATGCATTTGGGATCTCAAGATGTAGAGATTCACACAGCCCAGTCAACTTCAACAGGAGCTGGCCACACAGACCCTCTGATAATGCCAGACTGTGCCACTTGACCCTGTTATGGGAGAAAACAGAAGTCCTGTCTAGAAATGTAAGACAAGCATGAACTCCATCTCTATATGAGGGATCCTGCTATCACTTAGAATTATTTAATCTTCTTCACATCTTCTCTTATTTAAGCATTCAATCCACCAAATACCCCAGTGGGTGAAATGACAAGCAATAACCATAATAATAATAAATACTGAAAGTCACTCCATGAAATCTGAAACACAGTAGGCCCACCGTTCACCAACTTCCAGCCCAGAGCTCAAAAGCACTAATTACTAACATTTTCATCCCTCTGCACCTGTTTCCTGCTTTCCTTTGTTGCCTTGCTGAGTTATAAGCTCTTTGTAAAGGCCTCTAGTCCCTTATTAATTGTTTGCCTTGCATCCAGTAGAACTCAGTCTCCATTTAGAGACTGGAACATAACTTTTATTCCAGTGTGTGTCAATGTGTACTGTATGTACATAAATCCTGCAGGCAGAAGGAGTCACTTCTCCTCTTAGACCCCTTCCCTTACCCAAAATTCATCACAAAAAGAAAGCTAGAATGGTAAATACTTTAAAAATTGATCTTTAAAAACAAAAAATGTAACAAAGATATCTTGGAATGCTATACTTAAACCCAGTTGCCCATGCAAGCACACACATGCAGACCTTAGAGCTTGTATTGTATTCGTGGCATGCAGCACAACCACCAGGGAAAGCTTTATTAGATGAAAATAAACCTGTTGTAAGAGATTTCCATGCAATTATTCTGCTGCCATTGTCCTGGCCAGGCACTGATGCAGCTTTTCAAATTAATATGCTTAGTTTTCTGAGCAGGAGATCAGAATAGCGGAATTCTACGGGGAACTCAATTACCAAAGAAAATGATTGCTTGAGCATTCAAGAAATTGGAACTACATCTAATTGTGAATAGTAGATTATTATCCGGATTATGGACGGCAGTTTGAAATCAATTCAGACACAGAGCTACATATGCCTTGAGGATGGTATCTGCAAGATTTGTAGGGCTCCTTTCCAGCTCGGAGGGGCTCTCAAACAGAAAACTAAACTACCAGTGTGGGTTTGCCGGCTTCCAGGCAGGAATGCAAAAAGCCGGTATCCCTGCTGAGAAGTTTAAAAAGCAGAGAACAACAACAACAAAATCACCAAGGGAGCTTCCTTGGAATTTGTTCCTTTGCTATTCTGTATTCCTTTGGTGTGGATGAACATCAGCATGTTCCTGCCTGGTTGGCTGTTCTGCTGCTTGAAGATTGCTGGTGCGTTCAGGTGGTGGCTGTACATCAAGAGGGGAAGGTGAAGGCACCCTCCTGCCTTTGAGCTCTGCTACAGCAGACAGATGAGCTTAAGTGGTGGAACAGGAAGGCAAGAAAAACAGGGCTTAGGCCCAAGAAGTTTTGATTCTCCAGAAAGCAAAACAGGACTCTTTTTTAAGGGAAACAGATCTGATGATTTTGCTCAATTTCTCTCTGACTATAAGCAAGCGCTACAGGAGAAAAAAAGATCACAGCATTGAGGAAACATTTGAGGATTACAACAAACATGAAAGGATATAGGATCTATAGGATGCACATTGAGTAAACGCCTGACAGAAATGATGCACGAAGCACACCTTGAAGAGTGGCATCAAAATGGTACAAAGACTAGAGGAGTTTTTGGGAACAGTGCTGGAGTTCAGCCAGCAGGAATAAGGCTGTAACAGCAGAGAGGCAGCGTGGACAATTCGAGACCCACAGGCACTTATGTGCAGATTTCACACAAGGAAAATACATCTGTGGCACCAATAAAAAAACAAGTTACAGACAACCCAGGAAATTAGAAACTGATTGGAGGAGTAAATTTGCTGCACAGGAGAGCACAGTGAGAAAGCAAAGACAAAATCATGAGGAAGAAGTGAAGAAGCAGGGGGTTATTGGAGGTATTTTGTTTGTTTTGAGGATATTGTTTGTTTGGAGGGTGGTTTGTTTTGTTCTGGTTTGGGGGTTTTGTTGTCATTGTTTCATTGCTGTGGAGTATTTTGGTTTTGGTCAGTTGTCCGGGTTTTATTGATTTTTTTCATGAAAATACCATGAGGCAGCTGGGCAGTTTTGCAAGCAGGGTCCCTGCAGAGGTGGAGAAGGACCTGTGCTAGTGCCTGATGAGGGAGCCACAGCAACTTCCTTCACACAGGTGGTTTCAAGCAGGAAGAAGCTGAGCTACAGCTACGCAGAGTGAACACCGAGCCCACTTTCTGCAGGCAGACTCAGGAACTGAACTTACTTAGATTCAGAAACTGAAGTTTACCAGGGCACTTAGTTATTTCCTACATGTACATTACCAAGGAGATAGAATGAATTTCCACAAAACAATGAAACAGAAGCCCCCAAACTGAACTTGATCAATACAATGCTGGCACCAGAGCGAGAGCCATGTAGGCAATGAGGAGACTCAGATTGGCAGTAAGAGATTCTTAACTTCTCACAACTGTCCTCCCAGAGCAAGAGGAAAAGCAAAAGTGGCAACCTAGCACTCACAAGCAAGGCACAGTAAACTTGGCAGCAGGGATTACACAATACAAGAGTTTGCAAGAACTGAGGAGAAAACTGACAGCCTTATGCTCCCCGTAAGGTGACAGCTCCTATTTTTCCAAATATAAACACTTCTACCACCACCACCTCAGTGCTGTTCAAAGAAAAGGCAACGCTGCCTCATAATGTGGAAACCCTCGATTCACTGCTCATGCTCATTCTCCTTAAACATGCCTTGAGGATAACCTTTCCTACGTCAAACTTCCCCATCCACAGTTAGGAGTTCATTCCCTGCAGGTCAAGATGCAGATACATTCAGTGCAGAGTCACTGACCCGTGTAGCTGGCAGGTAGTTAAATACCACAGAGCTGCTCACTCCTCTGCCCCACAGTGGGATGGCACACAGAACTGGGGGGAAAAAGGGAAAATTCGCAGGCTGAGAGAAAGACAGTTTAATAGGACAGGGAAAATAATAATAATAATGACAATAAAGATGAAATAATAATACACAAAACAAATGTTGAACAATGCAATTGTCCACTACCTGCTGACCAATGTCCAAGCAGTGGCACTGGCCAGCTTTCCTCCTGGTTTATACACTGAGCATGGCACCATATGGTGTGGAACATCCCCTGGGTCAGCTGTCCTGTCTCCTTCCAGCTCTGTGTTCCCCCCAGCCTGCTCACTAGCAGGGCACTGTGAGAAGCTGAAAAGACCTTGGCTTCATGTAGGAATTGCTCAGCAGCAACTAAAACATCAGCTTTAGCATGAGTTACTCTCACCCTAAATCCAAAACACAGCACTATACCAGCAACTAAGGTGATGAACCCCATCCCAACTGAAACCAGGACACTCACCCCTTCCAGAGACACTTTCCAGACTTGCCTTAGTAGTACCAAGACAGCTTGTCAGTAACTCACTCCACCAGCCTTTAAAGCCCTTCAGAGAGAGCTCCATTCCTTTTACACTCCTATAAAACGTGAGTTGTGACCGAGCACATTTTGTATGCACTGACTCCAGGTACTTTGGCCAAACTATTTCAGCTATATGGCTTGCTGACACAGAACTGGTGTTACTCACATGTTTTGAAGGTTACTGCATTGCCTGCCATTTCTCACTGCAGAGAAAAATTACTTGAGCCTTGAGACTTCAAACTGAGTGCCTTTTCTCCAGAAGGAGAGAAAAACCTGTGAAAAACCATGAAGTCATTCCATAGCAAATGTGTAGTTTGAGGCAAGTTTGTTTCATTAGCTGGGGTTTGTTTTCTATTTAACTGCTGATAGATAGCAAAGCTAGAGACCAGAAAGAGGATTCCTCAAGTTCTGCTTTTATTTCTGCCACTGCCCCCCAGTTTCATCAGCCACCAAAGGAGGAAGAAAGGCTTTCACTGGATGCATAACCAGCTGTGTGACTTTGGAGCAATCCCACCGGAGGGCCTCACATCTCAAATCCAACATGGCTCTTTCTACTCTACATTTAATTTTTAAAAAGTTATAAATGTGCCGTTGTCTGGCTGGAGCTTAAGGGGAGCACAAAGGAACTCATCGGCAATAAAGTGCCAGCTGCTTCCCTCTGGCTAAGTTTATCACAGTTTAACAACAAACACTTTTTATATAATTTATGGCTTCTGCATGTTAATCCTCTTCAGGTGGGTACCTCCTGAAGCAGACATTTCTAGTCCTTGTGCACAGAAACATAACAAGGAAATGCTGTTTACCAAAAAAAAAAAAAAGGTATTTATGCATGTATGTTTATGTAGATGAATATGTGTAAATCAATACATGTAAAAGCATGTATGTGCAATATAAACATATAAATATAAATACATAAACATATATATACACAAACCAATTATACATGTAATAAATGTAAATAATAACCTATAATATAAATTTTTGAATAATAGAAATTAACAATTTTTATTTTTTTTTTGTAAAATACATACATTTAAATTTTCACAGATGGCAGCCAAAAGCAAAAGTTTGTGGCCCACAGTCTTTCACACAGTGAGGGCTCCCCACTGGCACCACTGAGACCCCAGACTAAGGAAAACCTCCTTTATCTCAGAAGGCTACAGCCTCTTTGGGGCTGAGAGAAAAGGCAGAGCAGCTGGGACAAGTCTGGCAGACCAGTACTGGGACAGAGGCCATTTGCTGTGGATGGGAGTCAGAGACCTCACACCCTGACAGCTGACCCTGGAAGAGAAACTTGTGGATCAAAAAGAGTGGCCCTTGAATCCAGGTCTCAGCAGAGCGTGCAGTTCAGCAAGAGTTAATTCCCACACGGCTCAGCTGGATTTGCAAATACACTCACAGCTGAGCACCAGCCCGAGTGCATTCCTGGGTAGGAAACGCAGACAATCCATTATGTGAAGGCTAATAAGAGGTTTGAGTCAGTTATAAATATGGGATGCCACAGTCAGGCATCCCTTACGCTTCCAGCATCCATTGTCACTGTCTTTGCCAGCCATGTTACAAGGGTTTATGCAACAGCTTACACTGAGCTCCCTTGACAGTTACAATTGCTTGGGAATTACAGAATTAGAAACTGGAGTTAAGGCCTGTTACACGGTGATCATCTCAAGACCAGAGCAAAACTAAGTTGTCACAGGTGCTAGCCTATACAAGTTGCTTGTTTGTAATTTCCATCCTGTTATATTATTACTAAACACTGCAGAGCTCCATACCCCACGTGCAAAATTTCCATTCAGCTCTACCCAGGGTTTGCTTTTCAGCCTCTCCTATCCAGTTACTTTGGGACTGTAAACTGAATTTCAGTTTTAGACTTAGACCCAGAAGCACAGACCACAACAGTCATGGACAAGCTCAGCTTCTCCAGGGGAGAGGAAGAATGAGGGATGCCATCAACTGAGGCTGCTACCTTGCCAAGAAAAGTCCTCAAACCACAGTGGGTGGAACTCCACTTTTAAGGCATTTAAACTTTTGCCTCTCTTTTGCCTCCTAGCAAGCTGTCTTCACAACTTCAAAACTGGGGTACCCTCTGAAATGACTTGATCCTTTATCTTACTCTCTTGCACTCATAGACATTAACCAGGGACAGCAGGTTTGCAGTGTGGGCTCCACAAACACAAAAAATACCACTCCACAGTGCCCTGCGACCCTTCTCACTTTCTTTGGTGACTACAGTGGGTCAGCAGTGCTTACAGTGAGCAAAATGTACACAGGCTGTTATGAAAAAAATGTAAAGAAGAACTACCAAGGAGTCAACATCATTTTTTATGGCACTGTTAGGTAATAGAAGGAGCTGGCAAAACTTTGCATCCTCCAGAAACCAATTAAGGAACATCTATTAAAAGTAGTGTAAATTTTTTTCCCCCAAGTTTAGTAATCCTGAGCAGGCTCTACTTGGTTTTTCTGGTGTCTTAGAGCAGCACAAGTGAAGGAGCTCTGCCTCGTCTCACTGCAGCTGACAGAGCAGGAGAATTAATGCTCTGAAGGAACTGCAATCTCCATGATGCCATGAAACTTCTGGTTTCCAGACTATAAACACTGTAAGCCCTCAGAGTGTCCCTAAGATAGAACAAGACACAGGATTTGGTTCCAAAGTCACGGTTAATGACAGCACGTCTCGGGAGCGATATTAAACTGTAAACCTTGGTGGGAAAGGCAGTCTCTCACTATTAGAGCTCAGGGTGAAGCCTGTGGCCATATTATCTTTTACGTCAGCTTCACAGGTTTAACACTTTCCTCCAAGCCTCTGGTATTCTGTCTCTGAGAGATACAGGGGATTTAACAGACTTAAATGCGATACAGGCTGGCAAAAATCTTATAATCCTTTCTTTTTTTAATAAAAGAAAAATATCTAATAAATAACAGAACCTTGGCATGAATCTTTGAGGAAGATGCTAACAATTCCAGGTTATTTCCACAGAAATGGACTTCCCAAATTCATGGAGCTCCACATAACAGTACACAACTATACATAATAATTTTTCCTTTACCTTACTAAATGCATCCCTCCAAAGAGATTCCAAACCCAAGCTTACAAATCCTCTCTATTAAAACATTAACTGACTTCAACATTTTTGTTTAACTAGCAGATGCTTCAAGAGTCTCATCAGAGTGTGTGGAGTGGAACAGGAACCATGTGGCTTCCAACAAGATGAAAGAAAACCAACAGAAATAACTGACTCTTACTAATGTTCCTGCTTGGAAAATGGTATGGACCACAGCTCATGCAGGAAGGGCTGCTTGTTCATTCCCATTTTTCAGTCCTCCTACTCCAACTAATTCAACCAACAACCTTTATAAATCGGCCAATACGTTATTGCAAATGGAAAATATACTTCCTGTCTCAGAAAATGATAGCTGAAAAATTCCTACTGGGCCTTGTAAATGGGAAGAGGCTAACTTTGTACAATGTGCTGCAGGGTTTGTTATCCACAGCTCCTGCATCTTAGAAAGAGCCCAATGGGCAAACACAGCCAAAAAAATAATGGGAACCTACATGGTTGTTTTATCTTCCCCAGCTCTCCTGAGAGTAAGTGAAAATTAATCTTGCAAATGCTTTCACACAAGTTACCTCATGTGTGAAAGCACACAAGTTCCTGAAAGGAATACATTAACCAAGCTGAGAAAAGTCTTTCATAAGTAAGAAAGACTAAGAAAACAAAAGTGTTGGCAATTAGCTGCCTTTATTTTATCAGCAGACCAGATACTACTCCAATTACACTACAGTTAACTTAGCACCAGTGCAGCCCCTTAAGAAGCCCTGCCTTTTTCAACATCATTAATATCACTCATGCCATGTGCCAATGCACGGCTACCGTCCCAAGATAAACAACGTTAACGCAATGCAACAGCTACTCTTAAAATACACATTTATTGTCAGATCAGCCCCACTCCCTGCTTGAGTCACACACAATCTAATCGACCAGAGCAGCTGCAGACACTGCAAATGCCATGGGAGCCAAAGTGGAGCATGTCATGGGGCACTGACTTTTAGACTTACAGCAGGCACAGACATTGAAAAGTTTGCTCGAAAGTGATCAGAAACGTTTGTGTGACTGGTGCAAGGTACGGCTCCTCTGATTACATCACCAATCCCACACTCATGAATTAAAACCTCCCATTTTCAACTAAGCAGGGAAGATTCAGCAGACTCCACAGAGTGTACAGTGGCACTAAAGAAAACCTACAATTTTAGAGCCTCCTACCAGGCCCAGATGTCACCCTCCAAAGATTTGCAAAGATTTTCATCGAGACATCTCAAAAAGCATCTGCAATTAAGAGAGGGGATGAAAAGAATTACTACACCCCTCCTATTAATGTCAACTGGAGCCAGCTTAAATCTCCACACACTGTCTGCAAGAGCTACTCCCACAATTCTTTCTGAGCCTGTATTTTTCTGTTGCCTATAGTGTTTGAGAGTGATAGTGACTCTGGGTTTGTACGTGTGCTGAGGCTCCAAAACACAGGGGGGATGTACTCACTCGGGCAGGGATGCTGTTGCATCACCTTGTCTCACTTCCAAGTTACCTTACCCATGACCACAGATCTCCAAACTGAAGCAATCACGTTCCAGTGGCGAGCACTCCCAGCACTTCATTTCGGCTCTGGGTCAGGTTTGAAAGCAGCGTGTCCCTACAGCCTGAGCTCCTTTATTGTTCAGTGTATCGCTTGGTGTGAATAGCCTCTCCTCTCAAACTTCTTCTCAGGCCTTCACAAATGCTTCATTAGCTTTTCTAAAATAGAAATGGCTACAGTAATACAGCTGTTCACCCAGTCATCAAGCTGTGTCGACCTTCCAAGGTACACAGCCAGCGCTGGCCAACAGATCACACAACACACAACGTGACCTAAGCCAGGCTCTGAGTTCTGTCTTAGAGAAAAAAAAAAAAAATCTGTGGCTCAGGCAACTCCACTTCTCCACATCGTTGAACCTGTTCTCCACTTTCTTCCCCCAATAAAAACTACTTTATTCCTGAGATGCCTCTTCTTTTGTTACTGAGATGCCTCTTCTCTGACTTTCTTACTCCTTTCAGTCCTTACCTAGCCCTTGGCACGTTCCTGAAATAATCATCCTCTTTCGAGGTGTGCTGCTAGGAAAAGATTAGAAAACAGGTTTTGGAAGGAAGAAATCCCTACATACAACTGTATCATCGCATAGCAGAGTGCAGCAACAACTATGAATGACTGGGGAAGGAGAATACACTCCTGCCAAATTCCCTAATACAATAAGAAAACGGTCTTTTCCTAGGTGTAGAGACAAATGACTTGTCAAAAACTGGAATTTCTGCCTAAAATCCTATTTTGGAACTTAATGAAGTAGAAATGCCAATGTTCCCTGGAAAGAAAAGAAATGAGCCCCATCCTGAAACAGCATCAGCATCCTTGCTTTGCTGCGCTAATCAGAACTGCCCAGGCTCCATCTCCTCTTCAGCCCTTCCTCCGCAGCGCTGCTCTGAAACACAAATATACAGGACACTCACATTCCACGCTCTTTCATTAGTAGCCAGGAACTGACAACAATTAAAATTACTGTGCCACGAGTAATGCTTAAAAGGTCTCAAAAGTTATTTTGTTTTCTGCTGAAAGCAGTGGGTGAATTTCAAGCCGAGTGAGAAGGATATTGCGATGCCCGCAGCCGCTTCACAAACTGATGGCTGCCTCCAAACCTCTTACCAAAATTCACCATTTAATCTGTTAATGGCTTCTGAAAATGGATGTGTGTGTCAAAAGGAAACTGAACAACTGGTTCAATAGCACTTGAGTAAGAAAACAACCTTTTTCAGACACTGTCCAACCCTTCCATCCACTTTATGTCATTAGAAACTATTTCTGCTTGGAGGATAGCACAACCAGGAGAGGAAGTGACCTGCACTACAACAACAAATCTACCTGGTGTGAAAGCAGTAACTTTAAAAGCCTTAAAATGCAGAGCATTATTTAGTCAATCATATACCACAAAGCTGCCCCCCAGAGCTGCATGCCATTTTGATAAATTAACTGGGAAAACTTGAAGCATAATAAAGTCAAACGCAGACCCCAGACTACAGCAATCATGCTTGAATGCCACATAAAATACTTCCCACAATAAAAGTCATGCCTGCTACTGGTTAACGTTTAAGATAATTTTGAACCTGATCAAGGTCAGCAGTTGCATAATGTGTTCAGGTTTCTCTGCATTTGGGTGCTGGGAGTAGGAGTGATACTGAAAGTGTAAATCTCTGGGGAATACCTGCCTCACACTGCCTGGGATTCAGCATCTCTGCAAGCTGGCCTGCCGAAGAAGAAGGGATAACTTTTTCAGGGAGAATTCGGGAAAAAAACAGCATTTTGTTCCTGTGAATGTCTCCACAGACTAAAGCAATGCTGCACAACACGTGAGAGGCCAGGATGTGCTGCACACAGCTTGGTGCCAATTTAACCTGGGGAGAGGGAGAATCCTGCAAGGAGAGCACGTGGCTGACCTACAAATGCCCATGGTGGTCAGAAACCCTCCACACACAGCACCCTGCTTCTCTCCAGGTGTTAGTGAGCCCAGAACTTTTTGGGAATCAGAGATTTGCAAATCGTCCAGTCCTTGCCAGGGCACTATGCCCTTGTTCTGACTTCATTTACGGTAATTGTACACTTCTACAAAGAAATCCTTCCAAAAGTCCAATTCTGATGCCACCTCTTAATCATTAATGTAACACAACTCCCCAGGTGTTGCTGGTGCTTGTCAACTTCCAAAACAATTTTTTCTGTCTAGCAAGATTTTAGACCTCAATGCAGCACTGCCTCATGAACAGGGATGTCCTGCCATTCTCCAGAATACCAGAGGGTAGGTGACTGGGCTGGGCTGGGCACTCCTGCTGGAAACCTCTCCAAGAGCACTACTGGTTTCCAGTGACAGATACAGGCATCTCTGGAAGATGGCATTTCTTTCCTTCTGTTTCTGACTATTTCTTCAGCAAAATCAGTAAATAAAACATGTCGGTCCAGTCTAACGGGAGCCACCATAGCCAGCAGTTTCTCTTCCCATCCTTCTTTCCCCACTTGAATGCCATGGGTGCAGCACAAAGGGAGGCCATCAGAGGGAAGAAGGGCCCCCACCTCCTCCAGCCATTCCTGCTGGCACATTCCCACGCCCCCGGGACCAGGAGGGTGCCAAAGGATCGAGCAATGCTCACGCACTGCCCTTTGTAAAAACATAACCTCAGGGAGGGAAAAGGAGAGCAATACTTTTCACAGAGAGTAAACACCGTGACTCAGTTTTATTTCCCAGGCATCCTGACTAATTCAGTCCTGGAGGAAGGAAAAAAACACAGGATTTTTTTTTTTTTCCTACCAACCTTTCTAAAAGAATCCAGTATTCCACTTGCCATTCTTTCTTTGCCTAGGTACTACCTCTGGCAGCAGCCCCATCAATCTTATATGAGCCCCAGCAGTTCTTGTAAGGCCAGGCTGTAGGATTCTGCCCATCACAAGCAGCTGAACTTCAGACACGTAAGCTACATTCAAAACAGCACAGCCACTCTAAAGTCTACAAAAAGTTCAGTTTTCCTGATCAGCACTCCTTGTTAGAGGCTGCTGAGTGACCTTACTCAGCTCCCCTCCTGAAGGCAGCCCCAATGGCTCCACCACACAACCTGGAGCCAGGCTCCTCTTGGGTTTTGCTCAGATGGGCCTTAAACTGAAGTCCCAGTTATCTCATTTTTCACTTGACTGTGCAGTGCAATCAAAGACTGCTCTGTTTTATTTTGCATTAGATTTTGGGCATTGCCTTCCTGCTTCTGGTACAATAAATTAAAAAACAGACGGGGAAAATAACCATCACAGCTCTCTGCAGAGCACTTGTGGCAGGCAGCTCATAGTAGGCATCAAGTTTTATAGTCCTAATGTTCACTTCCCTCTTTCCCAAACCCTCAAATACTGCACATTGCTCTGCCTTCCTGAAACTCCTCTCTCTCCCTCCTCGCCTTTCCTCCCTCACCCCCCTTTCACCACCACCCCTGCCCAGCAGACCCCACAGGCTCTCTGGGCAGCCCTAGAGGGAAGGATGGCCTTCCCAGCCTCCACATTTTAATTGCCTTTTGGGTCCACACTGGCCAGTTGGCTTCATTTATGCCAGTGCTTACTCTCCTGTTCTCTGGACTTGAATGTTGTGGATATGGGCAATGCAAGTCCTACCTTCTCCAGCTGGTCCTGTGCATCCCTTCTACTGCTGGAGGCACAGCCAGCATCTTCCTAAGGCAGCAACCTCTTTCCATTCCCCACCACTCTCAGGCAGCAAAACAAGGCCCTCCCCATGCATTTACAAAAGCCATCCCCAGCCTCTAAGTTACCTCTTCTTACAACAAAATTCATACCTGAGCACTGTGGCTTTTGGTTATCCACAAATACAAGCAAACCATCTCAAATATCCTTAGAGCACCTTCCAGTACCTACAGGGCACTACAATAAACCCAAGGAGGGACTTTTCCAAGAGCATGGAGTGACAGGACAGAAGGGAATGGCTTCAAACTGGCAGAGGTTAGGTTTAGATTAGTTAGAGGAAAGAAATCCTTCCCTTTGAGACTGCTGGCACAGGTCCTGGCACTGGCTGCCAAGAGAAGCTGTGGCTGCCCCATCCCTGGAAGTGTCCAAGGCCAGGTTGGACAGGGTTTGGAGCAGCCTGGGATAGTGGAAGGTGTCCCTGCCCATGGCAGGGGTGGCACAGGATGATCTTTAAGGTCCTTCCAACCCAGATCATTCTCTGAGCCTATCATGAAGCTATGAAAATAGTTCTCTTGCCTTTTTTTTGGAAATATTTTCTTTTGGGCCTATGAGCCTTATGTGCAAGGAATATTTCCTTAAAATAAATATGTATCCAAAGAAAGCAAGCTGATGTTTTCTGAAAAGCAACATGCACTTCTGATTGCTTTCCCACCTCCTTTTACTGTATCCTGGAAGTCAAAGCACCTAGGAAATGAGGTTGATATATCTTCTCAGGTTTCCTGATGCTATTTGTGATAAAAAAATAAACAGACGGGATTATTTACTCAAAAATTACTCGGGAAATGCCATTAATCTCTGGCTTCCAGCAGTGCTTTGCCCAGTTTAGATTCTTTGCAACGGCTCTTGGTCACAACTGAGGCTGTCTGAAACACCTGACACAGCATGAGCACAGCCAGCAGCTTCCTGCATTTTGATTCAAGGCTGCTAAATGAACTAGTAAGAGGGGTGGCAGGGGGAAAGTGAAATTAATCTACCCAGAGTCACAAAAACTCTCTTCTGGTACACTTTTAAAAAGAAACAGTCCCCATACTGGGGTTTCTGCTCCCCGGCCCCTCGGCTGGGCTTTGATACACAAATGGGAATTGTTCCCGGCGCAGTCCCCAGGCAGGGTGCGCTGCCCAGCCCCTTCCCCGTCCATCGCCGCCCAAACCAGCCGCGGTCTGTGCCCGCACACAGCCCGTGTCAGCTGAAAGGCTTGCACTCGCCACTGGAGCCTGAAAAGAGTAAAATAAACCCTGCCTCGGGCAGGGAAGAGGGTGGAAGGCGCTACACAGATGTAAGCCTCTCCCCAGCATCCTCGGCAGTGACAGGGGATGCCTGTCCCCTCTCCTGGCCAGAGCAGAGGCACAGGATGGGCTGTCTTTCCAGGGTTATCTCAGCTGGAGAAACCCAGTCTGAAGAGATCTCGGCCAGCACAATCAGCAAGCTGTGCTAATATTACAGAGCTGGATCTGCTGTTCTGCTTCAGAAAGGCCAGTGCTATATTGTGTGCCACAATGAGCTCATTGTTCTTGCTGTTGAGTAGGGGCCCCGCTTTAATTTTGATATCGATGAAATAATGACAGGGCCATTTCCATAGGAAACCACTAGACTTAATCAACCAGAATACAAGAACCCTCATAACCTGCTTTCAAGCAAGGAATTCTCTTTGAACTCAAGGACATCCTAATTCTTGTACCTGGAGCACCACACCTCTGACAAACCCCCCATATTTTGAGTCTGCATGCAGAGAAAGGCAGCGATGCTCAGCATGCACATTGCTGTGTGTGAACTCACCTACTGAAGTAACTTTTTATTTATTAATATGCATCCCTTTCCAAAGCACACTCCTTTCAAGGTCTTCCAGCTATGCATTGTAGTCAATAGGTCTTATCTTTCCTGCCTGCCTGGTGAATTAGGCACAAACCTTTCCATAAAACAGAAGGCAAGTAACCATGACTACATTTAGAAACAGGTCTTCAGTCTTCAGACTTTGCCACCAATCTGGAAAAGCTGCTCTGGTTTATAACTTTTAAATTGCATTGCTCTCCAAGCCTCAAGTGTAATTAATTTACAGAAATGACCTTCATTTCACCTAAAAACTATTTTAAAAATGTTTCTAAGGCAAATGTCACTTGAGCCTCAGGATGCAAAGATGTCTCAGCCATTTTCCCTAAGAAAGCAAAAAGACTTCTCTCAAATATTTTTGAACACAAGTCTCACATTGGCTTTCAGGGATCCTACTTCCCCATGTCATAATCACTGCCCCAACACTCCTATGCCTTGGAGATGGTGAGAAGAACAGCAGAAACAGCTGAACTCTCAGCAACAGAACAATCTCTTTCTCCCCTTCAACCAGGGGTGAAGCCTTTGAAAGGTCTGAAGGAAAGACACATTCATGCTCTTGAAAGCAAGAGTGAGATGGAGATCACTTCTGCTTGTTCCAAATAACACAGAACGCTGAGTGCTGTGGTGCTAGAACCACACACAAAATAAGGCACCTAAGCCAGGATTTGAAGGCTGACTTGGCTTAAGCTTGGCTTAAGCTACTGAATAGAAAAATATTATCTTTAACAGGCTTTACTGAATCCCAGCCACATTATTCATCCATTGAGTTTGGGCTCATAGCTCTAAACCTCTTTAGCAGCAGCAAGATCCCTGTATTTGTGCAACAGCTTTAAAAAGCCAACATTTGTTTGGGCTTACAAACATACTTAAGCTTGTTCTTCAAACAGCAGTTGATGAAAACAGCGCTTCTCAATTAAAGCAGCATATATTAACATTTATTAATTTCCTCTCCCTGCTTTGGCTTAGTCTCAGGGTGACAGATAGGCCACGAAGACATCAGCCAGCTCCTGATGCCTCAGGTGCAGAGGAAGCCCAGGAGGTGCAGGCAAACACCTGGAGCCAGGTTGAGCCAGGACAGAGGCGTGTCCCCCAGCATGGGATGTCACACACCTTAGCACAGGCTGACCTCTGAGGCCCTGAAATGCAGAAAGCTGGTCATCACACGTGGAAAACCAGAAATGGCACAGGAGGAGTTAAGACATTCCTGGCAGGTAATGAGGTGCTGGAGCAAAAGCCCTCCAGATACAGAAATCACTCATTCCTACTCCATCATGTCATGGGAACGTGACAAAGCTAGGATGTACGACTGGAAAACAACAAACAAAAATCCAGTCTGTGATGTGTTTTAGATCATGCCTCACATTTTAAAATACAAGTGTAAATTTGGCTTTTCCTTTTCCCAGTGAAGAGCTTCAAATCCAGCCCCAGTGTTGCCTCTGGTTCACTGCTGTCTGCAGAACAAAGATGCTGCAGTGTGTAGGAGCAGGAATGCTCCCACAGCATCAAGTGACTGAAAGGAAAAGGGGTTTCAGGGGGAAAAGGGAATAACATGTTTATTATATAATAACACTCTGTATATGCTCAAGAAAAAAGAAGCACTGAAGTGCTGTTTTCTTTCTTTCTTTCTCCTAAAGTCAAGGAGGACAAAACCCCTCTCTCCATCAAAGAGAGTAGCTTTGCTTTCCAGACAGCGCCAAAAGCTGCTGCCACTGAAAAACACAGGCTTGTAGATATAGACCAGAATATATCTTGTCCTCCAGGAAAAGAGAGTGTCAAAGTTTTAAGGCCTTGTTGAGAGTCAGGAGATCACGTTTTCCCTTTCCTTTAAACTACCAGGAGAACTGTAAACCTGATGTAAAGCGTCATCTAAAAAAAAAACCAAAGGCTTCCAGACATCAAAAGCAGTGCAATGCAAACTTAAATATTTGAGTCCTAGAAGCAGCCATATAATAAGGTAAGGAAACATACCTATGAGTTGCAAAATAAACTCATAACTGCACCATTTACAGTTCTGCCCCTGAGCTCCTGTATTTCAATATATAAACCAGAAAGATAATCTCCATATGCTTTCTCTTCAGAACTTAACCAAAAAAAAAGAAAATCTCAGAGCTAAATGAATGCATTTTATAGCCATTTGGTGGGTTATTTTCTAGCTTATATTGCAGAGTTTCTGGAAGTGATACTACCCTGTATCAGCTCAGTCAGGGAGGTTGCTGGTCTACAGCCCCCAAATCTCCCTAACTGTTAACACCAATAAAGAGGGAAGATTTTGGCCAATAGCACAATTGCTCGCCATACAAATTGGGGAAAGGAAGTTATTAATGATAATTAAGAAGCAACACAAAATTAGGGGGAGCAATGCCTTGTCCCCAATTAAGTCAATAGCCATTTTATCACTGACCATGGTGAGATAAGAACACGAGTCATTGCAATTAAATACTTTTTTCTCCTTTTTGAAGTTTGGGCTACAGTATATTAATTTACTGTTCATCTGACAGGACATTCTGGCTGAAATTTATTTAATGAGGAGAATCAGAGGAAGAAACAAACGAGGCAGGACAGCAGCAGAAGGTTCATGGTGGGTTGAAAAGAGGACAGAAAAGCAGGGATGTGGTTATTTCTCCACATCTGCAAGAAGAACTGAAGTTGAGCAAAACACAAGACTTCACAAAGCTGATGGAGCCACTCCATGTCACCCAGTGGAGTTTCAGCCCAGAGAAACTGAGTACAGGCACCTTGAGGCAGCTCCACAGCAGAAACCCAGGCTCAGTAAGGGGGGACAGGAGAGTCTCTTCAAAAACACTCCAGATGTGATGTGACCTGTAATAGTGACAAGAGAAAACTTCTTCCTAGGAAAAAGCAGAGGTGTGTCACAGGGAAGCCTAACTGCAGCGTGCTGCCCAGGGCTGTCCTGACCCAAGACCAAATGCAGCTGCATAAAACTGGCTGTAACTTTTAACTCCAATAAAGAATGCCCTGGTCACAGCCATGGGCAGAAGATGGCATTCAGCAGACTGTCCATCCATCCCTGTACAAGCAGCCACAGTAATTTACCAGCTTGGACACTGCAGTGGCAGGCACTTCCCATTTGGAAGAGTCCAGAATATACCGAAATTTGTTCTTTTATTCTGCAGTGTTGAGCTTGCTTACAGTAACAGGGTCAGAGCTGCACCCCCCCCCCTTTTGCTCTCAGATAATGTGCACTGCACTGCCGTATCAGAAATGATGTGCTATTCAGCTCTTTGATTTATTCGGGTAATATCAATTCAAGCTGATTGCAACCTACTGAAATGGCAACTGCTGGACACACATTTAAATTAAACTATCTGTTGTGACACAGTGATAAATTTAGGCTGGCTCCAGGACCAGTGTTTTCTCTATACGTCACTTCACAGCAATGCTCCGTGCCACTGAAAACCTCCGGCAGTCCTTAAATTGCTGTTGTGTCACTTTCTCCCAAACTAAGCCTTTTGAAGAGCACTGGAAATTCCTACAGAGGTGAGAGGAAGTGTTGCTAACACTGCCTGGACATGCAGAGCAATTGCTGCTGGCTTATCTTCCACTTTGCCTCCCCCAGTCAGAACCATTCCCACCATTTTTCTGTAAAACGCACAGACACACACATACACACACAAAGGAAAAGTAACAAAACCCAAAAAAGGGCACCTAATGCTACAAAGCCAATGTCTGCAGAAAGTCTAGATGGTTTGCAAGGCTGTCCATTTAATAAAGTGAGCAGCAGAGTCTCAGAGAGCTCCTCACTGCTTCTTTCCCGTCTGTGCAATAGGCAGCTGACATCACATGGGTGGGTTTTGGGAGGCAGTGTGCTGAATTTCCACCTTTCTGTGGCTCAGGTATGAACACCCTGGAAAATTAATTTATTTTTAGACATTTGTCCCCAAAGGCAAATTGTTTTCCCCGTGAAGCTCACAGAGCTATCAGAACACCATGTAAACGAATGTTCTCCATTATGAGGGCAACTAACCCCATTAAAATAAATAAATAAATCGACACAAAACCTGCACCTTACATTTCCTGCATGTGTTTTCACATATGCTACTGCTTTGCATATTTAAGCAGCAAATAAATCAGTTCCTCACACAAATGTTTCAATGCAGGAGTATACTAATCGGGAATTTATTCCCTTTGTGGTCTGTGCAATCAAAGATGCCTAAGAAAAGCTTCAATTTCTTGATTTCTCAGATCTGCTCCTCTTGGGAACCAGCAACACACAGCAGTGAGGAATGTGGCAGCCAGGAATGCCAGGATGCTATCTGGCAGTGGGGCTATTTTGTGAGCAAGATAAACACAGACACCTCTGCTTGCTCCTCCATCAGTCTGACCAGCTCAAAAATCACATTGGTATAGAAGAAAAGAGGACAACCTTGTGAAGCTTTCCATTTCATACCAGCTCAAGAAAAACTCAAAGCACCCCCTATGAGATGATTTGGATGATAGTTGGATGCCATTTTGCCTTTCACACTGGAAGTTCACGGGGGAGTTTCACTATAAAGATTTCTGTATGGGATACCTGCACAATTCTGTTGCAAGAGAACACGTATGTCAATGCTGTGCCCATGAAACAGCAGCATGTGCCACCAGTCACACAAAAATTACAATAACACACAGCAAGTAAGGAAATATATAATTTCAGGTTGCACTGAAAATATATTTAGTAACGGAGTATTAGATGGGAAAATCTTCCTTGGAGCATGGTAGATGAAAGGTTCATGCAGTGATGCATAAAAGATAAGGACAGCTATTGCCTGTTTTCCATAAAACCAGAGTCCTCATTGTGGCACTATCATCTCACCCAACCTTTTCTCCCAGCTGGCAGAACGCTTAACCGCAGGGTGGATTCCTGACAAAGAGGAGAGGAGTAACATCAACACAGCACGCTTTGCAGGAGGTGCAGAGCAGTGAGGGAGTAAGACCAGCCCACATCCATGCTTTTCTCTGCTGTGGTTTGTCTGTGGAAGGTAAAGAGAACAGATGAGCAATCCCTGCCGTGCTGCAGGAGATGCAGCAGCCCCCAGGGGTGGCCTCTGCGCGCTTCGCTCTCCACAGCAACCTGAGGCACCATCCTTGGCCTCTTTGGGATCATCAGGGGCATGCCACTGCCCAGCAAGGTGACTTACTGCTGGCTTTAATTCCTGCTGGGCACAAGGCTGGAGACAAGGAGGATCAAACAGGCAGTGGCAGGCTCGCAGGCAAACACATGTGGGGTTAATTATCTCAGCAGAGATTCTCCACATCGCGCCTGAAAAATTATCCGCAGGACAGTCTGCCTTGCCAGGGCCTCTCCAACATGTTCTCCTGCCAAAACAATCCACATCTACAATGGAGCAGGAAGAATACCCTTGGCCTGAAGATTCCTCCAAATCTTAGAGATTTCCCCTTATGGCTGAATGGTGTGCAAACATAAAGCCAAAAAGAAACCACTTCTGAGTGCTTCTTGAAAACCATCACTTAGATTAATTTCAAGAAGAAAAAGAACCCCACTGTATGCTCTGCAGCTGCCAAGAGAGATAAAGCAAAGCTCAGGTGGCAAAGCAACATCCATCACGCATGACAGCCAGGATATTCACACAGCCAAGGCCTGGGGATGAGACCCCACAGACTCCCAAACCCCACACTGGCTTTGTCATGGAGCAAAAGGGGCACCTTCTTCCCCAGCATTAGACAACAGCAGCCTGGGCTTTGCCCATTGGGAAAGATGCCATCAGGAGATGAGAGCTCAAGGTATCATCACCTCCATGCTGGCCCTCTCCACTGGAAGGAGGGGAAAAGCCCTTCTGGAGCTCCCCAAGTGGTTGCTCCAACCCTGTGGCATGCAAAGAGCAGGTCAGCCCAGCCCAGCTCACTGGCTTCCACCTGGCTGCTCTCATGAGCAATTTTGCTCTCTCGTAACTAAATACAGGAACTGTGCACAGATTTGTTAAGTTGGCTTCCCAATCTCTAAATTAGTTATGGAGTAAAAAGAAGAAGCAGTCACTTAGGAAGAAAAATGCCCTTTATACAGTCACTTAGGGAGAAAAAGAGCCTCTAAACTTTGAGCAACACAGCTAGATGCTCCATGAGACAGTGTCCTGCCAGTTCTGAGGGACCACTTGGTCCCCCAGCTGTGTATCACCAGCCACCTGCAGCACCACCATCATCTGCTTCTGGCAGCAAACAGTCCCTGGGTGTTGGGGCACTTCAGGCTTCAGCACAGGGCACCTCATCTCCTCTCTTTTGCACTCTCCTCGCCTCCCTTCACTTTGCCCCTTCTCTCTGGCTTCCCTCCACAGCTTTTCTTTTTCTTCCCTTCTTCCTTCCCTCTACCAGCTAATGAATTTCCCTAACCCAAACCCTACATTCTGCTCATTAGGAACGTGGGAGTAGCTCCCCGTTATGCTGTATTTACTTTAATGATATTATTTAGCAACCAGATGTCTTTGTAGGCTCTGAATTCTTCCACGCAGACTATATTCCCTGATAATCAAGGGAGAAAAAGTTGCAGCTCCAGCTGTGACTCAAGGAACTCAATTTGTTTCCGTTGTTAGGTGCTTATTAAACACCTCCTTACTAAGGAAGCCTCCAAATAAACATATGAGTACATTTATTTTCATTGCTAATGGGGGCATCTCAGTGAAAATAGGATTTGGAGAAGAAACTACAGCCTAAGATTTCCCTACCACAAAGTTACCATGGCCAATGATCCTAACAGCTACTGAAGGGAAGAGAACTGCTCCATGCAATCAAAAACTACCACTGAATACTGAAATTTTAAGTTAACTGAATATTGATCACATTTTTAATGCTGTCATTAAACCTCTTGAAGATGCTGTAACATCATTCCTCAGCTCCTGGAGAGCACCTGCTGCCAGGGAAGTGATGTGCAGAGTGATTACCCCCGCAGCAGCCCATCCCTGCTTCAGACAGGTGATTGCTCACTCATTCCCTCCAGGTAGGAATAAGGTACCATGAGCACAGTGAGGGAGGAAGAGCCCCTCTGCTGCTGGGTGCTAATTTGGGTAATGGATACAGGCCTTGGCAGCTATGGAAACAGCTTCCACCTCATGCACTCCGTAGCTTCACACGTGAGCTGGGCCTCTGGATGTTCTCACTGCATTATTGCTTTCACAACAAACTGTCTTATTTTTATCCAGGTCAGATCCTGATGGCCTCAGTTCAATTTCTTCAAGAGTTACTCTGTGCTTCCCTGGTTAAAAAAATGAAGATAATCCTAGGATCCAGCCTCAGACACGGCCAGGAGCAGCAGCTCTTTCTGCCCAGAGCACCAGGGCAAAAGCTCACTGCCTGCATCAAGCACTACCAGTACCCCACAGCTCTGGGCAGGGACCAGCCATGCCATGGGCAGGTGAAGGGATCAGAGTGGTTTTGGGCAGGGATCAGCCATGCCATGGGCAGGTGAAGGGATCAGAGTGGTTCTGGGCAGGGATCAGCCATGCCATGGGCAGGTGAAGGGATCACAGAGTGGTTCTGGGCAGGGATAAGCCATGCCATGGGCAGGTGAAGGGATCACAGAGTGCAGCATCCTCCACGCACTGACCATGAGACAGCTGCAGAGAGGGCAGCACATGGTACTCAAGCAGCCCTTGCTCACCTGCAGAAAGAGGCAATGCAGGGCCTTAAGACACAACAGGCTTTGAAAAAGCTGGGAATAGAGGAGGGAAGCGCCCAGCTGAAGGGATGATCCAAGGAAAAGGCAGCAAAGAGGACAACTGCAGCTGTGTGATCACATGAGCCCCAGGCAGCACCCTCTGGAGCACTTGGCTACCCAAGTCCAGCACACTCCCTGCAGCTGCCTCGCTGGGCCTCCATCAGGAGGCTTATTGACTAAACCAGGGAATAATACATCACATGCAATGTAATTTACTGCACAATTTCACAGCTGGTCTAGAAAAACCCCTCCTGGTGTCACTGTGATTACCCACCACGACCTCTGTGTCTGTCTTTTGAGCTGGATGTTGGTTTGTGCTGCTTCATCCATAACTGTAGCAGGGGACAAATCAGTTGGCTCCTTTTTATTTTTTAAAATCACAAAAGATTGCATCCCACTATTCTTCTCCATAATTTAATAAATCAATTCACAGGATGTTTATGATGATTAAATTACGTCACATAATGATGCTTTTTCTTTTTCAGCACAGAAGGTAAAAATAAATATGACCTACAATTGTTGGGCAATCTCTCTCTTTCCTGGAGGTTTTCACAAGGCAGGTACCCACAGCCATCAGCAAGGACTCACTAATAAGCCAAAGAAATAACAGACACCAGATCAATGAACATGGATTTCCAGGGTTCCTTCCTGGCTGGCTCGAGCCCTGTTCCCATTTTCCAGCAACCCAAGGAAGAGCAGCAGAGGGCTGGAAAGCACTGCTTTAATATCACCATAAGTCTCCCAGACAAGGCACTTGAGATCTTTAGCTGCTCTAAACACTCCCCTGATAAGAGGTAAGGAATCTGCTGAAAGAAGGGGTTTGGGGGGGATTCAGGGCTGTGGAGGTGAGTCTGGGGAACACAGAGCTCTGAAACCAACCCGAAAGACAGTGAGAGGGCACACGGAAAACCTGAGCTGGCTTCATCCTGTTGTGATGAAGGTCCACCAGGATGTGTTTGGAGCAGGGACCATCATTTATCTCTCCATATTTCTCAGAATCCTCCCCCAGTCCCTAGCAGCTCCTGAGCCACAGGTTGTTTCTCTGCTTTTAATGACTCCTTGTGGAATTTTCTTCAATGAGCTTGTTCCTCACTGTATTTTAAAATGTGTCAAAGATTTTAGTGGTGTTTAAATGAACTCGGGAACTTGGGCTTAAAGCTGTCACGACCATAAATAACTGATTGATTCCAGCAATGGGTTGTGCCTACTTCTGTTAAGGATGAATTTGGCTCCCCCCACTCAATGCACACAGACAAGCCAGCTTCCCTTGAAGAGGTGGCTGGACTGGTCTCTTCCCATGTTTGGGACCAATTCCCCATGCTTGGTTAAAGCAGATTCCAAACTCTTCCCACTCCCCTCTCTCAGTTCTTCACCCCTGGAAAGCTTCAGGGCTTTCCCAGGTGGAGACAGGGAGATGGGGAAGAAGCTCCAACCACTGTGCCCGCTGCAGGTGCTCCACTGAAAAGCCATTTCCTTGGAGAGATCTGCATGGCTACATCCCCACACCTCTGCACGTGGCTGCCTGACAACCAGCCTTCCATTACAAGGTCAGGAAAAATGTCTGAACAGCACTTGGAATGCAGCACTCAGTCATACTTTTGTGCCTTTCAGTACAACATGACATCCAGAGCACAAAATTCACCAGCAAGCCACCAAGCTAAAGAAACCCCCAAATCTCTACCTCTCTGCCCACTCCCATCACTTTGCACCTTTGTTTGAATAATCTATTTATTAATTAAACGTACTTTTAATCACAGCCTACAGCCTGCCAGTTTCTGCGTGCCAGCAATAAAACAGCTTCATACTGGGTGAACACCACGGTGATACAGGGCTTCAGAGTATTGCCCATTGTGGTTTTTGTGCTGGTGAATGCTGAACAGAAGCTCTGTGAGCATTTTGAGTACCTTTGTCTCTCCTGCAGCACGGTGGCACCTGTCTGAGTGCCCACACACAGCAGGTTTCAGTAAAACAGAGTAACAGCTCAGAGGGCTACTCAGAGCCCTTTTTTCTGAAGGCAGGCAGGTGAAGATGAATGATGATATACAGAAAAGGGGGAGATCCCAGTTCGTGCTCCTGCTAAACTGCTCAGTGACCCATTTTTAATGATTTAGAGGATCACACACAGAGCTTGACTTTTTGTTCAGAAAATGCTCAGAACAGTTAAAACTATGCACAGAGACTGTAATGCAGAGGAGTCAGGGAAGCCTCTGGGAGCATCCTGAAGGGGAGCTGAGAAACCAGACCCTGTGCTGGAGCTGCTGCACCCCCTGAGGTGCCACAGGGCCACCCCCAGCACTGCTGTCTCTGTTCTCATCCCAGGTACAGCCTGTTCTGCCCAAGAACTTTTACAAATGCACAAATGCTCTTTCCCAGGTGTTTCCAACTGGACCTCCTATTTTTATGTATTAAAAGGAACATGATGCACTTCTGTCTCAAGCCTCATGTCTTCTGCTACTAAAGTAGCCTGGGTCAGCACTCTCACAGTCTGGGACAGGCTGCTTGTGGGGGTTAAACACTGCAGAGAAGAACTAAAAAAGCTGCTGAACAAATACACATTCTCCCTTTGTATACTCTATTTGTATTTCAAATTTCTATTGCATTTGTATTTCATTTCCCTACTTTAAAAAGAACGAAAATAAGAGAACCAACAAAACCAATTCTTTTTCTTTTCCTGCAAAGGCAGTTAAATCAAGAACGAAAATAAGAGAACCAACAAAACCAATTCTTTTTTCTTTTCCTGCAAAGGCAGCATCTCCACAACTAGTTCATCACCCCAGTTTATTACAGCAAAATGTGCTGTAGCCATTCAACAGGGCCAGAACTGCATGGCTTCTCCAAGGATGGAAGTGGCACCGAGACCACAAATGCAAGGCTGGGAGCAGACCATACAGCCAGGACACACCAGTCTGGGAAGCAGGGAGAGACCAGTCCTTTTGGAGCAATTCAGCACCTATCAGACTGATTTCCCTTCTATGTAGCCTCAGAAAACATAAATATGATGGTTAATTTCCCAACACAGCATCCCACCTCCCCGCTTTGTTCCCCACTCCATGAATCAGATGGGATAGAAGACACTGCAGGAGGGACCTGGGAATCACTGAGGTGGATGCACAGGGTGTAAATGTTTTGTCTTATTTTAAAAGGCACTGGTTTACTCAAGGAAGTTCCCTCCAAGGAACAACCACCTTATTCTTGCACCCTACTACTACCTCCCTGAATTTAATAATCTCTAATTAGCTAGAAGAGCAAAAACATCCCCCAGGTGTGCTGGGATAAAATCTCCTTAGCCAGGTGTACTGGGATAAAATCACCATTTCCATACTGTGTAGTGGTTCTCACTTTGCTTAAAATGTGTCCAGCTGCTTCAGGGGCACCGTTTCACAGGCACAGGTTGCTCCATAAAACCACCAGCATGAGCTCTCTAAATCCCAGGCTCCTGCCCAGAGCTCTGTCCCAGGCACCAGCACACTGCCAGGCACACGGCTTTGCCATAAACCTTTGGGAAAAGCAACCCTTCATCTCTTCCTTCTCCCAGTTTCTTTGATAATTTGATGCTGGACCATCACACAAGAGCATCTCAGTATTTTACAGAGGCAGCAAAAAAATTCACAGGTTAAAAAAACCCACCTCGGTGGCAGAGAGATCTGCAGTTCAACAAGAGTGGTTTAACATTTCCTTTGTGCTTTTCTACCACACCTATCACTTTTTTTTGTTCTTTAAATGACCCGACATTTCATGCTCTAAGGACTAGCACAAGGTGAAGAGCTTTCCCCTCCTACAAGCACTTTGATGGGTCATCAACACTCAGGTGAGAAACGCTGCTGGCGTTACCTGCAGGAGTTATTTAATCCATTTTGTAAAGGTTAGGACAAAATTAAGATCAAAGTTTCATGCTCTCGACACTTCCTTTTGTCTTTTTTCTAATGGTATTTTTAAGAAATTATTGCTGCAATAAAGGAAAGGACAAATACATGTCAGTACTAGAAAACAAATTTATATCCCTGCTGTGACAAATGGGCCGTGCTGCACTGTGTCCCTGGTCGGAGGGGACGCCCCAGCCCGGCCTCACTTAATGGCAGCTTCTCATCCTCTCCTGCCAGGCCAAGTTTCCACCTGGAGATTTGATATTTGCCTTCATGGCTGCTTCTTAATCAAATAGAGTACTTTTAGAATGAAATTACCGTGGCTGTATTACAGATATAAGACATCTCACTTCAAGGGCATAAGCCAACCATTAAATGATGGACATTAGAAAGAAACTTTTCCTTGTGAGCAAGTTATTGAGTCCCAACGGTGCCACTCATATTTCTGATGGAGAACAACACTTTTGCCCCACACTGTCCATCTTCTGTGCACCTGCACATGGGATTTGCTCCCATTTCCCACAGGGGAGGTGAGTGCAAGCCTCAGGCTCCGACCTCTCCTGCAAGGCTTTTTCCCCTTGCAGAAAAGACAGTAGGGCTCACAACAAGGGCCGTGGTAGCAGACAGAACTATTGATATTTAGCAATTGCCCAGAGAGGCTGGGGTTCTCCATCCCTGACCCAGGTACCAAGGAAGCCCCAAGAGCTTCCCCACTGCCTTCAGCCACCCCAGGATGAAGCCCATCAGGATCTCATTCATTTATGGACTTCAGAGGCACCTGATTTCCATTCTGGGGGGTGTGCTGTGGTTTGAGAGAACTCCCCTCCCTGGAGGAGACTACTGCAGCCACAGCTCTTTGTGGAGTTACAACAACTTGTTAGGCTGCTGAAACCACCCAAAACTTGCCCCAGCAGCCCACGTGCCCACCATGGGTTGGATCTGCTGCACAGTACCCAGAACTGCTCTGTGTGGGGAAGATTTGCCAAGACCAGACAAGGAGAGGCCCCTTCCCCAGCACTAACTCCAGAAATACCTGGGAACCCCCACACTGGGACAGGCTCCAGATGAACATGTTTCTGTTGCATGCACAAGGTAAAGGAAATGGTAAAGGAAAAGGCTCATCAGCTTATGAGCCATCATTTTTAGTGGCATTTCTGTGTAGTTACTTTCAAATTATCCATTATCCCAAGTTTTCTTTTCCTCCCAGCTTGAAGATAATTCAAAAATAACTTGATTACACACACTTCCCATCAGTGGCAACAGTACTGAAGTAAAAAAAAAAAATAAGTGTTTTCCTTGTTACTGTCTAGTGCTCAATTTTCTGATTTGATTTTTTCACGCATTTAATACAGCTTGTTAAGTAGCAATATAATCAAGAATGGCAAGTACGAAGACCATTTTTACAGCAATTAAATCATCTCTAAAGAAACCAGAAATAAAAATAGTTGGAAAGAAAATCTGATCCTACTGGAAATCCATTTGTTTTAAAAAGGATGGACTTGTTAGAAAGGGAACTGATTAAATCAGCTGAGGCACTGTATAAAATAACTGAGTGAGGGGAATTGGGCTGGTTAATTGTTGTGCTGTAAACATTATTACTGCAAACCTAAGTATTTGCAGAGATTATGGTTGGGTGTTTGTTCTTCCAGTCATGAATCTGAGGTTTTTGTCTGGAACAACAGGCGTATATAATACAATATAAGAATACAATAATATAATGTATAGAATTCTTAAACATTGCAAAATTCAGACACAGCTCTTTCAGCCATAGATGTGTTGGGGAACTACTTTGACTGGGCAGATGAAAGCTACAAGACCCATTCCTGGGCATGAAGCAGGCTATAGGGGAATACTGTATTATCATAAAATCACCCCAAAACACACACACGCACATACAGATTGAGGCACACAGACACTGCATTCATTTTAGGGATCTTAAAAATAAATAAATAAAACATAAAAAGATGCAGACTCTGAAAATCCCAGATGACACAAAAAAGGCTTACAAAATGGAGATGTCATTCCATGTTTTGCATGGACCTTCCAGGTCTACAGCCCCTTAACTCCTTTGGGCATGGGGAGAGGAAAAGCTGGGAAGCAGGAGAAGGGAAAAGCTGTCCCAGTCCAAATCCACAGCAGACTGAGAAGAAGGAAAAACATTTAAAATAAAGGAGAACAGCAGGAGGATTAGGGAAGATTTCCCACAGCTGTCTCCTCTCTGGAATTCCTCTACAAAGCACATGCCAATCTTTCACATTGTAGCATCACTTCCACTGCATGGCCTCCTCTCTTGGTTTTCTTTAGTGCAACACCTTTCCCCAAATGGAGTGGTTCTGAAAGGAGCCCCAGTAGATTGACAATGTGGAAGTTAGTAAGTGTGGTGGGTGGGACTGCTCAGAAGTGCTGAGATGCTCACCTGGGGGGGAAAATTGTTACAGTGATAGCAAAGCAGTCACTTTTTTAGAAAAACATGAATATGTGTGTGTGTGTGTGTGTGTGTGTGTGCCCCCAAGAGTGCACAGCCTGGGGTACCCCCACACCAGTGACTCCCTGTCTGGAGGTGCAGGGACCATGCTGGAACCAAGGAAGCAAGCAGGGATGGCCCCTGGGATGCTGGGGGTGCCCAGCCTGTGGCTCCAAGCCGCCATTTGCACACTTACTACTGCTCTCTGTCTGTCTCAGTCATTAAAAAAAACAGTCAAAACCACTGCATGGAAGATAGGAAAAAAGGGCTTATAAAGAAAATAAACACATCTTTGTTTGCTCTGAAAATGGAAACTGTAGGATTAAAGGCATCTGTATGAAAATTAATATTACTGATGAGCTGGAAGCTGGTTTGTTTTTTAAATCAAAGAAGTGAAGACCCAAAGTGAAGACTCTGTGCCCTATTAATCTACCAGCTACTTGAGTACCCTAATCCTTTACCTTGTTCACCCCTTTTCTTTCATTCTCCTACCCTGATTACTTACTGCCTCTTCATAAGCAGCCATCTTCACCTAGAGCACAGAGCTCCTTTCCCACTGATGGAAATATTCACCTTGCAACTTCATGATTCTCCTGGCTAGCTGCAAAGATAATTCCTGGCCTAGAATCTGGATAATTGCAGAAGACCAAAGTGAATGAGCAAACAACCAACCCTGTGTTGGATTACACGGACTGGCCCATCCTCAGACATTGGAATCCAGCAGTCACTGGGAACCTTAGGCAAAATTACTTGAGTCCCCATCACCATTTGACCAGCATAATGTTGTCTTTAAGGTCATCAAGTCCTGCTACCCATCCAGGGAAAGGGAAGAAGAAAGGTTCAGAGGTACTGGGCTATGAAGCTGTTACTCCAAACTGGAGACTGCTGCCTCCTTTCCCTGCACCTTGTTATTTTGGTTATTCCCCCTTCAGTCATGTCACAGTGAGATGCTAACAGGCTGCCAAATAAACCCTTCGGAGAACATAAGGACGTTACATGCTTCGTGATTCCTAAAGAGAACATCAAGTGCCGTGTTAAGGATTTTACAGAGTTCCATTTAACTCTGTGTACAGCCATTAGGCTCCCATGAACGACCACTGAGAGGCACACAGAGCTGGGCCTCTGCTTGCTGCACCCTCCACTCAGCCTCTGCTGCTCCTTCCCTGCCTGGGGCAGCCACAGCAGCACAGGGGCAGCTCAAGGATGCCCATGGGGCACTCCTGCCTGGAACTGCTCCGATTTTTGCCTCAACAACAGGAGCCAGTCTGTGAGAAATGGATTTGTGGAGGATTCCCAAAGCCTGGCTGAAAGCTCACATAGTCTTGTGCATCTGTGTGCAAACTCTGAGATAAGGTGTGCTGACTTAGAAAGGCCATGGGAAAGAGAAGACATTGCTGAGAGAGAAATTGAACTGGAAACAACTTTCAAACCATGGCCTTGCAAACAGACCAGGTATTTTGGCAAATTAGAACTGGGCAAGATGCATTGTAACGAGACCACATGGGGTAAAATAAACAGGTGATTTGTGTTAGAAGTATTAACAGCATTGGATGGCAAAAGCTAATAGGCTGAAAAACATTGTAACAAAGCAACAGTTTGTTTTCTGATAGAATGGCATTGAGTTTTACATCTCCTATGTCTCATTCTTCTACAAAATTGATAATAGAATAAAATATTTTGCAACGCCTCTCAATTGCCCCATCTCCATAGAACTAGGATTTCCAACACCAGGCATCTTAAAGGACACAAAAACAAGCCCTTCCCTGAGCTCAGAAACAACAACTATTATAATTTTTTGATAAACTACGCTTGTCCAAAATGGCAGGACATTTAAGAGAAATTGACACTAATTTATGCAAAAGTCAGCAATATAATTGTAATATTCATTTCCACCTCAAGTCAATTTTCAAGGTGGTAACGGAAACCAATATGGATTGAATGGGAAACATCTGGCAGGGAAATCCAAAGAGAGAGGCTCAGGAAATGTGAGAACTGCAAAGAGACTTGCTCACTTCTGCTGCCAAGGTGAAGGTACACACCACCACCATGCAGCCACACTCCTGTGCACAGGCTCTCCAGAAAACAAGGACTGTTTTCCCTATCCAAACTCAACCCAAGGAGAGAGAAACAGAACAGAATGTTGCAAACGTGGCACAGCATGGCAAACATCCCAAAACAAGCCCTCAGAGAGATGCAGGACTGGGTAAGGATCACTGGTGGCAGTGGCAGGAGAAAATTAAAGGCAGGAAATTTTGCTATGTTTTAACCACCACTGCATTCCTTCGTCTTCCCAGTCCCTTTCTGACACTGAAATACATCCTGGTAACCTGGAAAAAACCTTCTGCCACAGAGCTGGCTGACAACTAAAACTTGACTTGAAGCACTTACCAGTTTTTCATGTGAAGCAGAGGAATGGAACAAATCACCATTTCCTCATGTTTCTGCTGTAAACCCCACAATTCCTTCAGTCAATATTGAAAGGCTGGGTGGAATCATAGAATATTTCTGACCTAAAAAAGTCTACTCAGTTACCTCTTTCTGCTCTGCTGGATCTAAAGCTGAGTGCACACCTTGCATGAGAAGCACGGGGTACCTGCCAAAAACCTGGATGAGGGAAATTCTTACACTGCTCCAGGAAAAAATGCCTTTCTCACTGTATCACTGCATCTGTCAGGTGCAATGTCAAGAGCATGAACAAAATCCAGAAAAAATGCCCTGTGATGATGATTGTCTTTTCTTGGAGGGATTTAATGAAAAGAACTCTTTCTTCTGTATGTAAAAAAAATAATCTAAATGATAGCTAATTCCCATAGTAGCTGCTATAATGGAGAAGAAAAACAGCAACAAGTTACATCAGTGTTTCAGATGGGGTTTTTAGCCTTTTTTCTCCCTAGAATTACCCTCCAAGGACCCCAGATAACCAAACAAACAGCATTAGACAGAACAGGGACAAAGAAAAGACCTCAAACCTCGCCACAATGAAGAAAGATTGCTACCACATTAGTATCTTTTTAATAAAAAAGGTTGCTGGAAAGAGAAGTCCTGATGCCTTTTGTTGAACAAAAGCCAGTTTGTCATTAGTACAAGGCAGACAAGGTTGAAGAGCACTTTGGCCATTTGAAATTCTGGACTCTGAAGTATTTTATTACCAAGGTTAGTGAAAGCTTGGATGAATCAATATTCTTTGTGCATCCACTGCACAGTTCAAAGCTGACTGTGTGCTGATTCCATGGCTGCACATATGTCTGTCAAGAACTCTAAAAGCTGTATGGGGAAGATGTACATTTGTAGAAAACAATATAAAAAAAATAGTCTTCATTACTTTATCTTTCCTTTTCCCCTTCCACTTTCCATTTCCTTCACTATCCCAAATATTCCTACAGCACTCTCTTCACATATCTAACAGTTTCTATGTATCTAACAGTCTGCTTCCTTATAACACTGCATATTAAGCATTTATCACTCGTTTCAGGCAGGAAAATCTATTCACTTGTAACACAAATTGCCTGAAAGTCACCAAGAGTCCTTCAAAGTGATGTACAGGGCTGCTCTGGCAGTAACAGCAGCAAAAAAGATCCTTGTTGGCAGATTCCTTTGAACCTTCAGTATCTGTTACCTGGTGTTGATCTGGAGCATCCCTTCAAAGCCCTGACTTTAGACTTGTTGTAAGTTACAGTCCCCAGGTTAAAAACTATTGAGTCAGAGGTTTCATACAGGCATGGAAATTTAGAGTCAAGAATGACTGTACCTAAAAAACCTGAACTCATGGGACTCCAGGTATCTGAGAAGGCAGATCTTGTGCATGACAGAAGATGGCAAAATTGGAACAGCCACTGTGGTAACAAAACCCTTCCACAGTTACTTGATAGGACCTGTGGAAATGTTACACTGGGATTCAACTCAGGAACAATGCCAGCAAAACATGGTTTTGAGTAATTATGAGAATGAGCTGATCAGTCTGGTGTGATCCATGAGGAAAAAATGGACATGGGAGCACAAAGGTCTGCTCTGCTGTGGAGCAGTACCAGGATGCTTCCATTTCAGAGCAGGCCCCTGCATCACACTTGATAAAAATAAGACTGGATAATTAATTGCCAATTAGATAAACTTTTATTTAAGCGAGAAGTCAAAGCAAGCAGCGCGCTGGGAGAGGCAGAGAGTGCAAGTATCAACTCGTGCTCTGTGCACAGCTCTCAAAATTCTTTCTGTATCTTCACATTTTATAATCTTTTGGTTTGCACACTCCCCTTAGTCCCTCCCCAGTCCATGTCTTCCCATATTTGGTCACTAACTCCGGGGGTTTGGGGTCTTCTGCCCTCTCATGGTGGTCGGTGGATGAAGTCTTTCCTCTTCTTTGCAGCAGTTCATGGGGACTTTCCACTGCAATTTTCCCCCTTCTTACGATACAAAGTTACACTACATTATCCTGCACCAAGGTCGGGCACTTTCTAACTTCACCTTTCTGCAGTTTCTGCAACTGGGAGTTATTACCTAATAGCTTCTACATATTTGCAACTATCTTACTACAACATTTAACACAAATTACTTAAATTATTAATATCATCTATAACACACTCTTTCAGGTGATGTCAGTGTTAGCCCAGCACCCCTTTAAAAAAGCTTCATTTTCCTGCAACTCAAGTACACAGGAAAACTCCTGACAACTTTCACACCTCAAAAATCGTGTCAGTTATGAAGTTGTATAACACAAAAAGTATCAATATTCAGAGTTTCTGAGCTTCCCGTTTCCTGGGGCAAAGTCTAAAGCTCAGTCTCAGCCTTTCACTTAATGGCATTAAAAAACAAAGCAGAAAACATGCTGCTTTACTTCCCTTAGCAAAGCACAGGAACTAGTGATTGTGCTTACAATACACTAAAAAGAAGCTGAATTGTTTAGGTAAACAAAGACCTGACTGTGGAGAGCTTAGAAAGGACATGATCAGCAGTTCATCATCTGAGACTGTTCAGAAAGCCCGGCGCTGATCGCTAGGGTATTCCAGCAGAGACTGGAATTAGCAGCATGGGATTTCTATCCTCAGCTAGTTTTTAATTGCACAGACACTCTAAACATTTCCCTACCTGAGAGTGACCTTGGTGAGCTCCACCGAAGCTCACCACGTGCCTTTGCTTATTAACACCACCAGCACGAGGTCTGGGGCCAGCCCGATGGCTCCCACTGCACACCCTGGCCAACAACCCTGAAGCCATCAATCATTTATGGCAGGGCATAACAACCAGGCTCATTTTTTGTCAGGAAACTATTCAGCACACCGTGGTGGCAATGTGGTAATGTGCCTTCCCAGGAGTCACTTTGAGCTCTGCCCTCACCTCAGCAATCAGCAGGACCCTGAGCAAAGCCCGTGGTGGCCTTGCTTTGGGCCAGGGCTGGAGCAGATCACCTCCACCCTCCTTGGGTGGAGCCACCCAAGCTAAGCTGGCCATCTCATTGATGCAAGCCCACAGCTGAGGGAGGAGGGAGGCGATCCCTGCTTGAAGAGACAGTCCTGGAGGAAGACACATCTTGAATATTCACGCTACTCTCCACACAGCGCTCGTGCAACTGCAGCCTCCATCAAGTGCTGTTTTGACAGCTGAAAATGAGGGACACCCTTCCTCATGAAGGAATTTGAGCTGTACCTACTGACTCAGAAACTATCTCGTTCACACTCTGCATCTGCCAATCTTAGCGGTCTGCCTACGCTTTAGGAATAAAGAGGGAAATCAAGGTAATGTGACACGTAGGATATTTTTGAATACTAAATTTATGACACATTGTTGATTCATTTATAATTCATCACAAATTGCAATGCAAATATTTGGCTAAACTGCAATGATGTTGGGAAAAACAATTTTTTTGTTGTTCTTCTTTAATCAGGGACCAGAAATAACACATCCCACGTAGTCCAGGAGTGAGTCCACCTCAGGGAAGACACAAAGAACAGCCAAGTCTCAAATCCTGTGGACTGAGGCTAAGAACAAGAGGGCAAGAAACTCTCCCAAGTAAGGAGGATTCCTTCAAAAAATAAGTGTAATTGGTGTATATCATTACAAACAGGCAAATGCCTTCACACATCCATGCACGCCATTAGGACAGAAGAATTAATTTGCTGAAATACCCCATGAAATTGCTGTGTGGCTAAGCAAAAATACAGTCAGGTCAAAAAAAAAAAAAGTATTTAATTTTAATTTAAAAACTATTTTCCCCTGCTATTTCATTCCCTTAAGTCAGTCATCCAGACACTTACGCAGTCAGTTTAGCAGGAAACTCAGGCTTGAATGAAGCAAGGAAGCTTCACCAGAGTGTTGCTGAAAGCCATTTTCCGGACTACAGAGGCTCAAAGGTGGGCAGAGAGAGCTTGTTTTCTGTCTTGAGAGATCAACACCTGCCAGCAAAATGTGTGACACTATTATCATCTGCAGCCTACAGAGACCTCCAGTGACACCAACCACCAAGAGGAAACAGAACCAGTTATAATCCCCTGTCCCCTGAGGAACAGTATCTTTTGGTTTTTAAGCTCCTTTAAGTTAGGTTATGTTTAATTATGATTACTATCGCTCTCTGTTATGCTTTGGTTCTGTTGAGGCAATGCAAAGGAAGAACAGCAATGACTTGAAAACAGATAACATCTAAAAAAGGTCTGTCTTAGAGGTCTTGTGGTTCACTTGCAGGTCCAATTGCACCAGGCAGGAAAGTACAGGGGACAAAGCATAAGGCAAACATATATAATATTTTTCTTATAAAAAGAAATACAAAAATTCTGTACACATCACTCTTATCTTGAAGCCGTTGTCACAGCTTGAAAGTCTTGTGGCTGAGATGAAGAAGATATTCAGGGACACAGCTATGATTAAGCATTTGAAGAAATTACTAGGAGATCACTAGACATCACTCACACTAAATTCTTATTTAAAATGTCTGATGGGAAATGTCTCTCCATCAAGAGAATAAAGCAGATTCAGACAGTGTTAGCTAGAGACAGCCACAGCTGGAAGATTTTGCTGTGTGTGCTGAGACTGCAAGGGCAAATGTATGGCTAGCACGAAGAGCAGAGCTGAAACCACCTGGGCTGAACGTGGCCACGGGAGCTGCCGCTCGAATGGCATCTGGACATCAGCAGGGCTGTGCCACTGAACCTTTGCCAACAGGATAAGGCTCCTCCAGCCGGGGGGAAACGGCAGCAGGACAGAGCAGAGGGGAGCCCTGATTGATTTTTAAAGCCTTTCCCAGGTGCTGCAGCTCCCTCTGACAGGCATCGCCCAGAGGAGTTCGCACCAGCTGTAACTGCAGTGAAATACTAAGAAGCTGTCCCAGTTTTGCTTCAGACTGGAAAGTCACCGTTTTTTTTATCATGCATTCTTAAACAAATAACACTCTTACTTCAACAAAATCAGTTTCAGACGCTGAGGAACTACTTTCTCCCAAACACTAAACAGACGAGATGAAAGCTCCACTGATCTCATCACAAAAAGCTCCCCCGAATTGAACAGGGCCGGGCTCTCCCTTCCTGCGTTTCCAGTATTACCATATTACCGTGGCGTGCAGAATGCTTTACACCAGCCTTGCTAATTCAGGCAGGCTCTGAATAGCAGCGAGGCCAGCCAACGAGCCAGTGCCTTTTATTCCTCCCCTGCTGCTTCCTTAGTATGCGCCCGAGCACGCGTGGCACAGAGCATCGGCCTTTTCTTCGCGCTTCCGCGCAGGGCACGGCTGCTGCGGCAGCGTCCCCACAAGTGAAGGCTGCCTTCATTCAGAGGGGCACACAGGTGTCCTCCCTGCCTGCCAGCAAGGGCAGCAGCTGCGCCGACCTCGGCCAAAAACCCACACTCCCCAGTTGGGCAGCCTGGTGCACAGCCAGAAGCCAACGCCTCGCCAGCCCCCAAAACTTCTTCCAGCTCCCAGGGATGCTCAGGAGGATCAGGAGAGGCCTGGCAGCAGCTGGGTGTTCACAGGGGACAATCATCTATGTATCTGCCCAGCTAATGTAGCCCTTGGTTATGGGAGAGGCACTCAGGGCTGGTTTTGGTCATGCTGAGGGTAGAAATTCTCAGGTAACCCAGCCTGTTCGATGCACTATCACATCATATTGCTATTACTGACATAGGGATAGTTTTCACTAGGGTGGACCAACAAACAACAACAACAAAAAATTGAATTCCTCTCATTTATTATTTAACCCAACTGAATCTTATTTTCATCTTAGCATCTTAGCTGAGGGAACAAAAAATATGTCCTGAGTGCTTGTCAACTGTTTAGTCCTACAGATGTCCAAAGTCCCCTTCTGGAAGGTAAATGTATATGCTGGCACACACATGCTTAGACATGCTCAGGCAGTGCCAGAGCCCCTTTGCAGAAGGTCATCTGCTAAGAAAATAAAGCCTTTAATAGGTAATGTACCAACAACCCAGATATCTCCTGCAGAAACCATATGAAGCAAGATTCATATTTGGCTCAAAGGAGGCAGTGCCTTCTTTTTTTTTTTTTTACTACAGATACATATACACACATGTATATATATAAAAATATATATAAAGTACGCTTCTGGCTATATGAATATTACTCTCATTTTTAAACCAATGCTTAAATAAGGAATATTTGCTTTTGCCTACAATTATTTGTCGTGGGTTTTTTTCCCACAGAATGACAGATGATACTGTCTTTTCAAAGTGACAGAACAAAAGAGATTACAGTGATAATCAGGTTACCTTAGATAGAAAGGAATGAGAGATTCAGAGCTACTCCTCTACCCAACAATACTCAGACTTCATATTTTCATCTACTGGGTGAGTACTATCTCTATAAGGTTTATTTAAACATATCGTTTTCCCACTAAAGCATTTTCTGGCTCCTTAGACTTCCTCTAAGGATTTCCAGCTAAAAACAGGTTATAGTTTCAAAGCACAGTCATAACAGAAATTGGAGAGGATAGATCACGGTAATTGTGTTTACCTTATAATGAAAGAAAATAAGGAGTATTCCGCCTACTTGAACTAGAATTCAAAAAATGAACAAAAAACCCAAAGAATAAATCCACTAGGAGCAAACAGAACAATTTCTGTGCATCCCCAGACAGTCTATAAGCAAACACTGCAATAATTATCCTAAGACAAAGCCAGCAGCAGAGATTTACACTCCTGGGGTGTACACAGAGCCCACAGGCCTTTGAGCCATGCAAAAGGGAAGTGCCAAAATCAGAAGTGAGCACAGTGATCCACCTCCAGACCCCCAGCCACAGTGCAGTCTTCCTTTCCCATGCTGCAGGGGAAGACCTCCAGCCTCAATCCTCCAAGTTTCACACAGCTGGGCTTTTACCCCCACACCCTGTATTTTTAATATTCAGCATGGAAGACAAACTTGTGCCACAACTTGTGCCACAAGTTCCTCTCCAGCCTGCCTTTGAGGATGAGAAGGGGACAGTATTAGAGCTGCCCTACAGTCCTCTACGATTGGGTTAAGCCCCAGAGCACAGAGGGCTCAAATGAATGCACATACCCCACATAGCCCCCAAGCCTTTTGGTCAGTGTGTCTGACAAAATTCTTTCAAAGACAGCAAAGCAAATGCAAACCAATAAGAAAACCCTAGTTTTTATATAATCCCTCAGCAGCTAAAGCCTGGATTTTACACCAAACTCAGACCAGTTTCAGCCTGGGGAAGATCTGGCCTTTTCAGGCTGCATTTTACATCAGCTCAGCCAGTTAGCAAACACATTGCTAAGATGGGAGCTCTTTGCTATCAAACAATTAAAAACACTATCAAGCAACAGAGGGTAAGTATCAGGTTAGAAATCTCAAAAATGGGGTGGAAGCTATTTGATGCCAAAACTCCAAGCCAGAGCCATAATCCAACCTAAAACACACGTGGATGAACCTCAGGGCATCTCTCTTTGGCCCATCAGGCAGCAGCTCTCTGGGAAGGGGCTTCCACCCACAGGCACTCAGAGAGTCATGGAAATGGGCATAAGGAGATGTGGAGCTCAGAGCTGGTGGAAACCAAGTCTTCAGCTCACCTTTTATTCTCCTTTTCCTCTATAAAAAATATGACATCAGCTTCTCTTTTTCAGTTTACCCTTTGTTCAATCGTGAGCACTGTATTTGCATTCATAAAGGCTCCATGAATGTGAGCATTAAAAATGTAATTTTAAGTATTTATGGAGTGGTCTGGCCTCAAAAACACCTCCAAGGAAAGTGTCCCAGGCCTGCCCAGCTTACGTCTGCAGCTCTAAATTAGACCATGCCAGGAATCATTCTTAGGCAAAACATTTTCCTTTGCTGGAAGTGCCACTCCTCAAAACACAACCACGCTGGTCTTGAGGAAAGCTTTGTTAGAAAAAGACCATCATTTCAATACCTCTGATATTTTTGACCTTTGAAAGCCAAAAAAACATTGTGGGGTGAGACAAACTGATCTGGGCTACAGGTGCGAGACCCAGACAGAAAATGAGGTAGGTTAGACAACCCCTAAGCCGGGTGTTCCCTGGGCTGTTGGGATGCTCATTCCCAAATCCTAGAGATTTAACAAATGGCTGTGAGGGCTGGAATTGCCAGCACTCTTCCCTTCCAGAGGATGAACCTTCTGCCCTAATGAAACCTCTCCTCTTCATGGGGCAGCTGTTTTAACACCTTTGGTGAGCCAAGGGTAGCGCTCTAAAGGCAACCCAGTGGTTTCCAAACAAAACATACAACCGAGGTTCACTCCAACATCTGAAAAACACTGCATCAGATGGAGCCAAACAACCAAAAATATATTTCTTATTGAATTTTGTTTTATATTTCTTTGCATGGCAATTAAAAAGCTTATGGCCAAAGATATAGGAAGCAGTAAAAATGATGCATATGAGAAGATCTTACTGAACTTAATGCAGCATGAAATTATCCAACGGGCCACTTTAAATACTTTGCTGCAAAAATACACACCATAACAGCATGTTTCACTGCTCTTTGTTTAATAGTGGAGTTAATTAAGAAAAAAGACAGTATTTTCACAGATTAAAAAAAATAATAATATCAAGTATTTATGTTGTCAGAGAATTCCTAGATGTACAGCTCACTGAAAGCAGCAGCACTAGGCACAAATGTAGAAGAACAGGGACTCACTTCCCTTTTTTAATTCCCTGGAACCAGCCTTTTCAAAGCAGTATGAAATACAACAGAAGTCATATTTCTATTCTGATTGACTTTTCATTTTACCAGGCTCAACATGTTTAAGCCACTATCTTGATGTGACCTGAAATATTCCAGGGTTATGGTTATTTTATAAATGATTATAAAGAGTAAATTTACAAATTAATCCTAAAGTAGCAAAAAAAAAAAAAAAAAAAAAAAAAAAAAAAAAAGAAAGAAAGAAAGAAAGAAAGAAAGAAAAGACTGCTGAATAATTTCAGCAATGCTTCCCAATGTTTGCACAATTCTTTGTTTAATTACCACTAGCCAAACACCTCTGCTGGCACGGAGAGCTGGAGATGTAGCACTGCATATTCTGGCCAATTAAAGAGTTTAATTGTTTTTTTTTTTCTTTCACCTAATCTTATTAACTCTTCCAGTGCTGACACAAAGATATCTGTTCCCGTTAAACTTCCCATTTTAAAAGTTAATGGGACTTTCTTCAAGCAATCCACTGGTGGCCCACCACATTCAGGGAAGGACCCAGAGCACCCAACGATGTGGGACCGTGTGTATTTTGACAGCAATGGTTATAATTAATTTCTTATCTTGCACCATGTCAGGTGGCTGGCACAGCCACATGCTAATTCTCCTCCCTGCCACTTGAAATGCATCCCCTCCTCCTGACGAGGTCAGCCATGAGAGCATCTGAGATGGAGCAAACTACATTCCTAAAATTCAGCAGGACAGAGGTGGGTGCGAAATAATTTTTTAAAAAGCAAATTGAAGGCAGCAGAACTTGAATTTGCCCGCCAAGCACATCAGCAGCAATTTCAAATCTGGTCAAAAGCTGTTCAAATATGCTTATCTTAATTTCTTTTAAAAACCTTGAAGTTGATAGAATGCTGAGGAGGAATTTTTTAAATATTGTTGGTATCTTTCCCCACTCCACTGTATACCCAAACTAGTTAAATATTGTTGGTATCATTCCCCACTCCACTGTATGCCCAAACTAGCTGCTTGGTTTTGTGTTTTAAAGTATGTGCTTTTCTATTGTACTTTTTTTCCTTCCCCCACTAGGCCAAGGAAAGAAAATAATGCTGAGGATACTTATTTTCTAAAATACTCTAATGAAGTCAGTGGAGACTCCAGGAGCTCAATGCCATAAATAGAGAAAAGAAACAGAACATATCAATCAAACCAACCCAGCTTGAATTGCATCTATAACAAAACAAGGAAGGAAACAACAGTCTATTCAGCAGGGGACTAACAGAGAAAATATTGACTTGTTAAACTATGGACATATTTTGAGCTCTGAGGAGGCTGTAATCGCTTCTAAATAAAACTAAAAGTCCAACAGTGTGGTCAGCCTGCTCCTGGAAGAATTTGTGCTGCTGCACTACGAGCAACAGGTGGGATTTTTATAATCTTTTTTTTTTTTTTCTTAAAACAAAAACATCAACACCTGCTCATTTTCAAAAGGCAATACAAGGTGTGCACACCAATACTTCCTTTCATGGCCACAGAAGAATTTCTGTATTTCTATCCCACTTCATTTCAGTTTTTATTGACCTTTCAGGTGGCCTTAAATGAGTCTGCAGTGCAATTACAGCTGTGGCACAACCCCACGGGCATTTCCAGTGGCCCAAGTGGCTCCTAAGTCATGCCTGGGTAGGAGCTGGGGTGGAAGAGCAACACCACCAAGACCCACAAGGAGCATTCCCAGTCGGCCCCACACTGCTGGGGAACGTGGATGCTCCTTCCTAGAGCAATGCTTCCAGGGTATTCACACGTGCAAGCATCCACTGCTGCCTCTCTAAGGAATCTGGCTCTGTTTTCAGCAGGAATTGTGTTGTTACTGGCAGGACAACTGCTGTGGGCCTGCCTTCCCTTCCTGACACCATCTCTCCTGCTCAGCACCGGGCTCCTGCAGCCACATGCCAGCCAAGAGGCAGAAAGCCCTCTCCTTTCTTGAGTGGTAATTATATTTCTCCTTGTTACAATGAAATCCTTTCTGTGATTAAATTTCAATCGGAGCAGGCTGATTTTCTCATTTGCAGAGATTTTATTAGTTTGTGGAATGTCTGCTTCCCCTCCTTTGAATTTATTCCTAAATTACTTTTTTCTTTTTTTTCTTTCTTTTTTTCCCCTCCAAAATCCCTCTCTTTCAAGTGACATTTGCCAACATTAGTCTGATTTAAGACCTTTTATCCAACCCATTGCCTTTTACTTAACTATATTGCTTCCAAGACCACTGGGATCTCCAGGCATTAATCATTAGCATTCGTGCTGGAGCTGACTTTAGGCAACGAGTTACCATGTCTTTGGGGAACGCCGTGCACCACCAGCTGAAATGCTCTCAACAGTCTGCCCTGGTAAATTAACTTTCAAGCAAGCTCTCCCCCCATACCTGTCCTTCTTCTTAAAACTCCCGTTCCTGCAGCATTGAATGCCAAGTCTGGGGCCAGCACACTCCATACCCAACCATATCCCATCCTTTAATTTAGACTGAACTTCCCTGCCCTCAGTCAAGAGAAGAGAGGCCCATGGTCCAAGCTCAACAATCTGTCTTGTAAACACAGGCCAGACCCATTTGGCTTGGCCAAATCAGTCAGTTGTGTTGGTCTCCCATTCACCAGCAGACCAAAAGCTGGATCATCTTGGTTGGATAACACGATGAAGTCGGCGAGTGCCAAAAGCTCCCACATCCTCAGCTAGAAGGGCCACACCCTATGGATTTTTTCAGCCAGAGTAATTTATAAAATTCATCAGTTTGTCTGAATAAATAAAAAAGTGCCCTGTATGAAAAACTAAACAAAAAAGCTATATTAAAATCTAAACAAAAAAATCATATCAAAATGAAAAACTAAACCAGCCAACCAACACTCACCACACTTAAACCCACCTTGCACTCAGTGTTAGAGTTGCTACCACAGCCCAGAGCTCCTGCCCTTCCCAAATACTCTGCTCACCTGCATCTTGCAGCACAGAGGCTCCCACACACCTATAAACTACTATCAGTGTGCAAAAACCGCTTACTTTCAACCACTGTGGCCATTACATCAAAGGGTTTTTCTGCATTTTGCAGAACTGCCTCAACCTTGTCACCTGGCACAATTCAGGGTGCGCTCCATATTAAAATACTGCACCGTTGGTTTTATGAAGCACATGGAAACGTTCTTCTGCTTATTTTTGGGTTGCACAGGGAAATAGGCTTCAACTTTAGCCTCACTTAAATCCAGTATGTCCCGACAGAGTAGCCATGTCTTTGCTTCCAGTTTTAAGCTGTATTTTGCATAAATCCCAACCACAGAGGCTATTTAAGCCTACATATTATCTTCAGGGTGTCCAGGAATACCCCAGAAGATTTCCAAGGTTCCAAGGATCCATCACGCTCCCAGAAGGGTGCCCTGATCACTACGGCGTTGCTCTTCCCGAAATACACAAGGCAGTTTGCATTGGCTTTGTTTGTTCTCTCGGTATCATTGCTAAGAGAGCTGAGGTGACATTCCCAGTCAGAACAGATCAGTGGGAGCACAGACATTTCCAGGAGGGAAGCACTCAGGTGTCGTCCTTAGGTGCTCTTCCAAAGGCAGATGCCCAGCAAGTTTTCCAGATGGCAGGAGCAGGTCTGGTGCCTCCAGTGCCTGCCCCCACGGGCTTTTCCAGAGGGTGGAAGGCTGGTCTACAAGGTGAAGCCAGTGTTGAGGAAGTCAAAATGTGAATGTAACATGCATCTGTAATTCCCCACAAATTCCCCATGTGAACAGATTTAATCTGCATTACCAATGTCTTTTCACGGCTGCAGCCAAGGCAGAGCTCTTCTTTCAAGGGAGGGGAAAGCTGAAGCTCTGTTATTGTACATTTCAGCTCGAGTTTCTGGCCTATTTTCCTTGCAATGCGTAACTAATATTCAGCATCTAATAACACAGCTCAGACATGCTACCTATAGGACTGTTTTTTCAGAACACTCATCAGAAGGCTTTGAACTGTGTCTGTTAAGTTTTTGTCTCTTTTCTCTGATTATGGCATCAGTTTCAAAGCAGATCTCAGTGAACTCGGCTACTTCAAGAAAATCAGTTGTGCAGGCCAAATAGCCAAACGTAAACACGCACATGCAATTAAAATCAAATGCCTAGATGATCATTTCAGTTTTAATTAGATTTTACTAGGACTATGAGTTAAGGCTGCAGGCTGAGATGTTGATTTAAAGCTGTAGCTAATGTGTTTTATTGCCAGATTTGCTCATAGTCAAAGCTAATTATCCCTATTATGCTTACATGATTTTTCAAACAACCAAAAAAAAAAAAAAAAGAGGCATTAAAAAAGTGAGTTTGTAGCAAGCAGATTGGTCTGCCAATGCACATGCATGTGTGTATTTACCAGCAATTTAAAACCCGTATCTTCAGTCATAGAGGGAAAAAAACCCCAAGCCATTAGCAGATGAAGTGTGGCACTGTTAAACAAACATCTCATTTCCAAGACCCATCAGGAAACACTGAATGCAATATACAAGCTTATGCTATTGCTAAATACAGTGATGCTGTGGAAAGTAGATCTTTTGGGGGAGAGCTAAGAAATGCTGAGTAGTTTATTGATATCACATCTTAGAACATAAGGGGGCCTAAAGGGAATTTTCAGTGGGAAAAAAATCAAATACTGGTTTTGTTTTTTGTGGGTTTTTATTCTTCTCACTATTAACATTCCTTAATTTTAGCTCTAGAAAAATGAAGAATGGAAAATACTGGGGAAAAGAACAAGGAAATGTAAGTCTGAAGAATTTTTACATTTTTAATTCTTAAAACTGCCAAGAAAATTCAAAAGAAACAGCAATTGGGAAAAAAAAAAAAGGGAAAAAAAAAGCAACCCATAACTACTTCATTTGAAGTAAAACCTTGCCTCTTTTCCTCAGAAAGAGTTCAGATACATCTTGAAGAAGCCTTCCCCACTGCTCTTCCCTCCTCCTTGAGCAAGGACCCAAGAGGGTTCGCTGTTGCTTTCATCTCTCTATCCACTGCCTCCATCCTGCACACGTGCTCAGGGTCTGCCATCCACTTGTTCTTCTACCAGGCAGCCTCCTGTGATGTGGAGGCCTTCTAAGGAGACTCCAAGAATCTTGTCTTCCATGAGTTAAACCAAAAATAGCACACATACAGCCAGCCAATACTTCCTCCCTCCCTGCTCCTGTCAGAACAGATTGCATTTTGCTTCTGTTTTGATTTTTAAAGGAAAACATTCTGGACAGAAAAAGAGTATGTTTTCCCACTAGAAAATGTTAGTTTTCTTTGAAAAAAAAAGAAGAAAAACTCCCCCGAAACCCAACCCTATTGAGATCACAACACAGGGCTGCAATGCCTCAGTGATTTCTTCTCGAGGCGAGTCCCCCAGAGTGGCAGGGCCAGCAGGGAAGAACAGCCTGCTGAGTCAGAGTGCTCAGTTGAGTCAAAAGTGTTCCATTTTCAACTGTTTTATCTCTGGAGCTGCTGGCCACCTCTCCCACAAAACTGAAATTGTCTTCCATGCTGTTTCTGCAGGAATGCCATGGGGCTCTGCAGGCTGCCAGAGGTACACACCATGGCTGTGTACCTCAGCATGGTGGAAACCTGATGCAAACGGTGCATTTTAGGGCAAAAAAAATCAGAGAAAGGAGATGTTTCATCCTCTCTGAACACGATGCTGCGTTGCTGAGTGTGCAGATGGATTTTCACTACAAGCAGGATGTTTCCCATTTATAACTTTTGTTCACTGGTAGCTACTCTGTCCCCGTGCACGGGGAAATTATTCTTCCCTCATTCTTTGTGTTGATGGAGATGCTTTCCAAGCTACCCCCCAGCCATGCCAGGGAGCTCCTCACACGGCCTGGGAACACCAACCCCAGCTCAGGGAGATCCACAGAAGAACCTCCTCCAGCAAGGAGACAACTGCTCACGCCCTGACAGCTCATCCCTAACCAGCCAGGGAGGTTCTTGGCAGCCTAAGTGCCACTGAAGTAGCAGTCTGCTGGCACTAGATAAGGAAAATGCTTTCTCAACATTACTGATAGAAAAGCAAAGTATTGACCGCCTGTACCTCCCCAAAGCCTCACAGACACAGCATTGAAAGACATCCAGTAGTGGACTATGTAAAATTTCACTGAAAATGAAAAGAAAAGGGAAAAGAAAAGGGAAAAGAAAAGGAAAGAGAAAAGAGAGAAGAAGAGAGAAGAAGAGAGAAGAAAAGAAAAGAAAAGAAAAGAAAAGAAAAGAAAAGAAAAGAAAAGAAAAGAAAAGAAAAGAAAAG